>CAUYON010084368.1:0-39949 GCA_963573935.1 Arctocebus calabarensis | reverse complement strand
GGTGGTTTTGATTTGCATTTCTCTAATAATTAGGGATGATGAGCATTTTTCATGTTTGTTAGCCATTCGTCTGTCTTCTTTAGAGAAGGTTCTATTCATTCCTCTTGCCCACTGATATATGGAATTGTTGGCTTTTTTCATGTAGGTTAATTTGAATTTTCTATGGATCCTAGTTATCAACCTTTTGTCTGATTTGAAATATGCAAATATCCTTTCCCATTGGGTAGGTTGTCTATTTGCTTTGGTTGTTGTCTCCTTAGCTGTACAGAAGCTTTTGAGTTTAATTAAGTCTCATTTGTTTATTTTTGTTGTTGTTGCAATTGCCATGGCAGTCTTCTTCATGAAGTCTTTTCCCAGGCTGATATCTTTCAGTGTTTTTCCTATGCCTTCTTTGAGGATTTTCATTGTCTCGTGCCTTAAATTTAAGTCCTTTATGCATCTTGAATCAATTTTTGTGAGTGGAGAAAGGTGAGGGTCCAGTCTTTTACATGTGGATATCCAGTTCTCCCAGCACCATTTATTGAATAGGGTGTCTTTCCCCCAAGGTATGTTCTTGTTTGGTTTATCAAAGATTAGGTGGTTGTAAGATGTTAATTCATTTCCTGGTTTTATATTCCATTCCAAATGTCTATGTCTCTATTTTTGTGCCAGTACCATGCTGTCTTGACAATTATGGCTTTGCAGTACAGCCTAACATCTGGTATGCTGATGCCTTTGGCTTTGTTTTTATTATTAAGAACTGCCTTAGCTATAAGGGGTTTTTTTCTGGTTCCATACAAAATGCAGAATCATTTTTTCCAAATCTTGAAAGTATGATGCTGGTATTTTAATAGGGATGGCATTGAATTGGTAGATTGTTCTGGGAAGTACAGACATTTTAATAAGGTTGATTCTTCTCAGCCATGAGCATGGTATGTTCTTCCATTTGTTAAAGTCCTCTGCTATTTATTTTCTTAGGGTTTCTAATTGTCTTTATAGAGGTCTTTCACCTCCTTTGTTAGGTATATTCCTAGGTATTTCATTTTCTTTGGGGCTATGGTTAAGGGATTAACCTCTTAATTAGCCTCTCATCTTGACTGTTATTGGCATATACAAAGGCTACTGACTTTTGGACATTGATTTTATATCCTGAGACATTACTGTATTTTTTGATGAGTCCCAGGAGTCTTGTGGTTGAGTCTTTGGGGTTCTCTAAGTATAAGATCATATCATCAGCAAAGAGGGAGAGTTTGGCCTCCTCAGCTCCCATTTGGATGCCCTTTATTTTCTTGTCTTGTCTAATTGTATTGGCTAGAACTTCCAGCACTATTGAATAGTAATGGTAATCAGTTTAACTCCATTCAATAAAATATTAGCTGTGGGTTTGTCATAGACAGCTTCAATCAATTTAAGAAATATGCCACATATGCCTATACTCTTCAGTGTGCTAATTATAATGAAAAGGATGCTGGATTTTATTGAATTGATTGAATTGATTTATTTTCTGCATCTATTGAGAGGATCATATAGTCTTTGTTTTTGCTTTTGTTAATACTGTGAATAACATTTATGGACTTGCGTGTGTTAAACCAGCCTTGCATCCCTGAGACTAAGCCTAGTTGATCATGATTTATGACTTTTTTGATGATAAGCTGTAATCTATAGGCTAGGATTTTGTTGAGAAGTTTTGCATCTATATTCATTGGTGAAATTGGTCTAAAATTCTCCTTTTTAGTGGGGTCTTTTCCTGGTTTGGGTATCAGGGTGATGTTTGCTCCATAGAATGTGTTGGGGTAAGATTCCTTCCTCAATTTTTTGGCTAAAATTGAGAATTTTTATATGTTAACTCTGTTGAATAATCCCCAAATACTACAGAGTGCATTCAGAATTATATTCTGCCATGGAAATCAGAGAAGTTTAATGAAACTTTATGTTAATAGTGGATGATGAAAGACCCAGCTCTAACCTTATGGCAGAGATACATAAACAACCTGAAATTACTTCAAAGCCTCAGGTGTAGAATAGTCTGTGGAACTCTGTGGCAAGAATCAAAAAGATTCCTTTGTGTTTCATTTCATTGGTACAATGGATGCCTGTGAAGCTCAGAACATGGTCACACCTTTTTCAGAAAATGGTAGGTACACTCATATAGGTACGGTTTAAAGATGAAATTTACTTAAATGTCTGTCACTAGTATGAAGTTTTTAGAAAACATCTGAGACCAGGTAATGGCCCAGGTGGTAGTTGGACACTGACAATGCTGAGTTTCCTCTAGGGAAGAACATCTGAGAGCACCTGGTTCTTGGTTCATGCACCTTACCTCTGTGGGTTTAGCTCTCAGACACAATTTACTTGCTTCAGAAAGGGAAAGTGCCAGGGCTGAGCTTCCTTTGAGTGGCCTAGGATGCTGGCTCAAATCAGAGCTCTTGGCCTAATGTGCAGAGAGCCAGTCTGCATACGTGGGGGTCACTGTGAGTGAGCACTTGAATATAGTCAATGGAGCTCTGTTCCTCTGGCTCCTCCACTTACAAGGAAATTCGTACTCTAAGGCATTGTCTTCATCTTCATCTGAGCCAACCACCATCAAGTAACCTCATCCTTCATCCCATTCACCTCCTCAACACAGCATTCGCCAGTTGGTGAGAAAGGGCTTTCAGAGCCTACTGAATTCAAGGTATTAAGCACCTCCTCTTTGATTATCATTTTGCCTATTTATGTCCTAAAGAGCCATTTACATAAATGAGTACACTAAAGACAGTCCCACAGGTTTAACAGTTACTGGACAGGCAATTGATCAGAAACCTGGATAGGTCACCATCGGATGTGCAGTAGCCTCTTGACATTAACTGCTGCCTATAAATATTACTGTTATTTTTTTATAATATTTGTTAATATTGCATATAGTGAGGACTCCATACAACTGACTTTGTGAGATTATACCTAAAATGCCACTTGTCTTTTTGAACACTATTTCTCTACTATTAATATTTCTCACATATTTTTCTTTTTGTACTTAACATTTTGGGGTTTTTCTATGTATTTATTTTATTGCAATCAAGTAAAAAAAAGCAATCTATAATTACTTTTTTTTCCTTTCAGAAAGTTTATTCAGTATATTTTGGGGTAACCTGTTGGGTGGGAATTTACCTTTCCCCTTCTCCCCCTCCTCCCTACATGAATTTCATTGAGTTTTGCTTCATTGCAAGCACACAGGTGTTGGTCAATTGGTTCCAGTTCAGTGCTGAGTACATATGGTGTTTGTTTTTCAGTTCTTGTGATACTTCAGTTGGGACAATGGTTTCCAGTTCCACCCAGGCTGTTATGAAAGATGCTAAATCACCATCTGTCCCATGGCTGAGTGGTACTGTGTGGCGCACACACACAGCATCCCACATTTTGACCTCACGTGTCCCTGCTAATCAACCAGTCCTTGATAAATTACCATGAAGTGAATTCTCCCGTCATTCCTGCAGGAAGAAGTTGTTTCTGACTCCCTTGGGCAGAGCAGTCTCATGTCCCAGCCCCAACTGTGTCAGTCTGTCTGCTCTGTCCCCAGCATCTCTACTTTCTCCCTGGGCGCAGGGTGAGTGGTGCCCAGCCGCCCTCCTGCTGTCCCCATGGCTGCCTCTGTGTCCGCAGCGCAAGCCCGTCACTACAGTTCCATCCCTTCTGTCTCATGGCACTGTTTTCCTTTTCTCTCCCCACGTCATTACTGTCACACAAAAATATGCACGAATATTTCACAGAAAATTCATGGAGAGAATTACCTGTATTATTTACCCCTTTCCCTTCAACTGCAACCAGACAGTCAAAGCCAAATCCTTCTGGTGTCACCAACCTGTGTCTTGTCCCTCAGTCAGATCCCAGCTCAGCCTAATCTGACGCCTCTAAATCAACACAGGCAGCCCCCCTCTCTGTGTGGATTCCCGTGGATAAAGCCACCAGCTTCTCCTTTTAACTGTCTGCTCCACCACCTCTCTTTCCATCCCTCATCGTGACTCTTCTCCATCCACCCGACTTTTGGAGTTGAAGGAAATTTTCCTTAATGCCCCCACATGTCTCTGCTGAGTTCTGAGTCAGCTGAACAGCAAGCAAAGGAGTAGGACTGAGTCAACCACGCTGCTTCTTCCGAACAGGCTCGGCTGAAATGTATGGCTTAGAGGTAGCTAACGGTCTTCCTAACACACCCCCTAACTGAAAGCCTCACCACCCAAATTGTAGGTAGCCTCCCGGGGCAGAGGGTCCCCCAGTGCTCAGTGAACGTGACAGGAGCCCAGAGTGGGTGGAGGGTGTGGCTCTGCCATCCTGGTCACATTCCTTTCCCCGACTTGGTCCTATAAGTCACCTCCATTTCCCTGGGCAGAAGCGAGCCACAGAAGGGAGTGGGTCTTGGGGGACCAGTTTGCGCATTTCTCTCAGAAGGATCTACGTGGAAACAGGTGCGAAGCACCTGTGCCCATCAGCACGGCCCCTCCGTCTGTCCTTTAGACCCTGGTGCAGGTGCAGCCGCACTACCAGCAACCATCCCTGGGACCAGTTTAGTTTTTGTCCTCAGAAGACTCTGAAATGGGTTAAAATGTAATTTTTAACTACAAGGCCATGCTGTACCAAAGGCATGGAAAAGCCATTTCTATTCTATTTTCCATTTCAAATTATGTTCAGGAACATTACCCAATAAAGCTCATAAGAGATTCGAGAATAAGATTATATAACAACTTATATGTAACTCTAATAAAAAATGCATTCACTTACTCCAACAATAACATTCCAGCATAAGATGCCCCTACTTAGGATATAAATTCCCATTGCAAACTCTGGAGAGAAACCCAAAGATCAAGATGTTTTGAAAGTTAAAGTCCAAAGAAATTAAAGTTCCAAGTGAAATTATCTTTGTCTTGTGAGTTGAGAGGCTGAAGAAGTTGAAGTCCCAATACAATCCTCCAGCCTTCTTTCTCGGAGTCCTCCCCAACCCAGCTGGCTGGGCGGTGAGTCCTCCCCACAGGTGCCAGCGTCTCCGTCATTGAAGGCCCATCAACACCAATGCTCAGAGAGTCCCTCCAGCCACATCCCAGCTCCAACCTCAGCCTCAGAACACACAGAAGCAAAGCCAAGCCTCTGTTCTATGGAGTAGTTTTCCAGAGCACATTAGTGTTAATGAGGATTGTCGTGCTTCAGGACTCCACCCCCTAGTCTGTGCTGAAAGAAGGGTGAGGTGGTGGATGGAGAGGGCCTGGGGGCAGCCCCTGAGATTCCACTCATGGGCACTTGCAGGGGGTCCATGCCCCTCGGATCTCCCAAGGACCGACCAGTACCACCTCGGTGTTCTGACTGGATTTGCCTGTTGACACACTCACATGTGCCACTCTTACAAAGCCACGCAGTATTGCGCTCACCCTGTGTGAGTCCCTGGCCCCAAGCATTTCAATTTTAAGGAGATACCGATCAATAGTTTCCCAGATCAATACTTTCTGGGTTTTGGCATCCTCTTGCAGTCAGGCCTGTCTGGGCACAGGGATTTTTCCTTTCCGTTCATTCCGAACGTCTTGGTCTCCGTCCCTGTGAAGCCCCTAGCAGTGTCCTCTGCCCGCCCTTCGCAGAGAGGAGACCCAGGCAGGCCTCCCTCCCTCTGCCCTGGAAGCCCGCACCTCCCTCCGTCTCTCTCCAGCAGGCTCTGGAGTGCTATTCTTCCTCCTCAGCAGCCCTTCTCTTTTCCTAGTGTCACCATCGAGGTTCTTTGTGTCCTTCCCCCGCTTCCAGCTTGACTGCTGAGATGAAAACTCATTTTCCAGACCCCTCCCGAGACTGCACGAGGCTCTCCGGGACCTGGTGCCCAGAGGCAGAGGTCTCCCCGCACGCACCTTTCTGCCTCTCCCTAGCCTTAGGTTTTAATCTCACTGTTTCTAACCTTTATTAGATTTCAAAGGCTACTGTATTGATCACCACACATCTGATGGCTTAAAACAGCAGATTTATTTTCTTAGAGTTCTGGTGCTTGGAATCTAAAATCCAGGTGTTTGCATAGCCGTCATCCCTCCAAAACTCTGTGAGGAGGAACCTCCCTCACCCCTACTCGTCCTACCACCCTACACTCCTGGCCTGTAGCCTGGAACCCCGGCTCTGTCCCCACCGCCACGTGGGGTCCTCCTCCAACGTCTGATCCTCTCTGGACTCTTCTCCTCCAATAAGGACACCATACACTGGCTTCAGGATCACCCTAAATCTAAGAAGATTTCGTCCCAGGATCCTTGATTAATCACATCTGCATAGACTCTGTTTCCAAATAAGGAAACATTCTGAGGTTCCAGATAGAAATAAGCTTTTGTAGACACCTCTGAATGCACTATAACTCAGCACATAGCTGGGTTTTTCTTTTTTCCGACTCATTTTGTTCCTTATGGTAATGTTCAAAGTCTTCTTTAGGTGAGTCAAGTGAAATATGAATTTCAGAAATCCAAAGCCACCCTTGGTGACATGTTTGCAAGTGACAAACCCAGGACTCATCTGAATGACATGATGGGGGCTGGCTAGGGGCTGCTGGGTGAGCCTCACAAATTCCAGATGTTGCCGTTCTGGTCCCTGGAGAAAATTCAGAAACAAAATAAAAGAAGAGCAAAGTGCAGTGAGCCGACCTATCACCACTGGCCCTGAACTGCCACAGATGGGATTTCAGCAGTGCTCTCCAGCCTACATTGAACTCAGAGGCCTTTGCTATTTAAGATTAAAACTAGAAAGTTTAAAATGTTGAGGTCTTTGCAACCAGAAGACCCACTTAAGTGCTATAGGAAAAGCAGCAAAAACACCTAAGGCCCAAGTAAGACTGTCTGGTCTCCCTGAAACGTGTTCCCGTCACAGCTGCACCTCCCACTGAATTCCAGGCGGGCCCACGGCCGCATCATCTGGAAGCCAAACTTCACCATCCCGAGGCTGACCCCGGGCTTAGCAAGTCCCATCACTGTCACACGTGAGCGTAACAAGGCCTCCCTCCCACAGCTGCCGGCGTGGACCTGCCATCCCCAAAGCCCAGTCTTTGTCTCTCAAGCCCCCTAGACCGAATTCCACAGTCAGGACGGGAAGGAGCTGATTAGCATCTGTCCCCACCACTGTTCTGCCTGTCTGAATTCCGAATGGGCTGAGAGAGGAAAGGGACAGGAGACAGGACTCGGCAAAGGTGACCTGCCGCCCCACGCTGGCCTGTGGCTCAGGTGCCAGCTAAATGGCTTCCTCGCTGTCGGCCTTGAAATGCTGGGCCTGTGCCCGGCCTTGGGCTTGGCAGAGAAAGCTCATGAGACAGGGAAGAGGAGGAGCTGGGCCCCCTGTTCCAACGGAACTACAGGGAAGTCAGGGGCACCTGGGCTGTGGGGCGTGGGGGCTCACAACACGGAGGGTCCCAGGGAAGTGAGAGGAGTGGAGGGGAGGGGTTCCCGTGACCTGGCGTCTCCCGCTGGGTCTAACCCTGCTCTGGGCATCACTGAAGCCACCTGTGCTGTCTCCATGCCTCTCAAACACAGCCAACTGGCACTCTCGGGGCTCGCTTTTCCTTGTGTTTCCAAGGCATTTTCTCTGGAAATGTGTGCAAACCTCGTCTTCTCATAATGAATTCCTCACAGGCTGTCACACCTTTTTTCTTCTTTGCTGCAAGTTGGAATAATTAAGAGGAATGCTTCCTTAGGCCGCACATTAGATACACAAATGCTAATGAAAACTGACGAGCAAAATAGGTCCATGCACACTTTCCGTGATATCCACAGAGAAGCAAAACAATCCCCAGACAGTCAGCAGGCGGCTTGTGGGCCACAGGCTGGAGACCCCGCCGCTTCTTCATGTGTTACACCCGAATTAAGGCAGATAAGATATTCTCATCTCTAATTCTTCCCCCATGTTAATTTTTTTTTAATTCACCTTTCTTTTGTTGAAATGAAAATTTTCTGTCCCATCCAACTTGAATGTCACCTTCTCAATGGCCGGGGCATTTTCTTGCTTACGTATGAGCACATATTCATAGCAGTTCATCTAGTACCTGTGTCGGTGGACTCTGATACACACTGAAATGCCATTTAATGCACAATTCTGCCCGTTGTACTGGGATTAGTTTTTCCCTTTTGTCTTCCCCAAACCCGGTTCCATTGCTCATGGGCACCTCAGGTCAGCGCGGGAAGGGACAGGTTCCATGATGCTTATTTTCAGGACAGACTCCCCCAGAACAGCACTGGTAGAAAAATTTTTTCATACATATTTGTTACATATAAAAAAATACTATTTTATATTAATGTGTCACAAACTAATTAAATTACATACCTGATCTCTAAAAAACATCCAAAATGTCACTCTCTTCCCAAAACCAAAAATAGTTTTAATTTAGTTTCTGTTGTTGCTTAAAAATGTTTCTCAGTGCAAGAGTTTTCATTTGGGTGTAATAGTTAGTGATTATTTTTAATTACATTGTCATCAGTGAGGCTCACAATCAAAAAACAATGAGACCATTGTAAAAAAGAAATACATCTTTGGAGGCAGTACATTAATTCATTTTTAGAAATTCTGAAATTCAAAGGTTTGAGTAATCAGCAGGTAATGAATGGATTGTCTTTTGCTAAACTCTTTTATTAATGTCCTCTCAGATATTCTAATAAGTTTATATGACAAAACATTTTATGCCTAAGAGTAGCTTCTAATCTAAAATCTGCTTTTATGGGACTAAGCTACAACAATTTCAAGGAGGTATGATTAACTGGACACCAATATAAATTGTTATAAGTCCAAATAAATACAAAAAATTCTATTTTTTTGATGCATAGATGTTTTAATTCCTTTTTTCCTTTTTTTAAATTAAATCATAGCTGTGTACGTTAACGCTATCATGGGGTACAATGTACTGGTTTCATATACAATGAAATATTGTCATCAAACTGGCTAACATAGCTTTCATGACATTTTCTTAGTTATTGTGTCAAGACATTTATATTCTGCATTTAGTAAGTTTCACCTGTACCCTTCTAAGATGCACCATAGGTATGAGAAATACAAAAAATTCTTAAAAGAAAGTTCACTTTAAAATATAGCTTTAAAGTAAATAAATTCATACTAAATATTATGCCTTTAGATAAAATCATATCCTATGTATTTTGTAAATCAATACCTTGCTATTATTTATCTTTTAGTGATAAAGAAAATCCTGAGCAACATTACTTTGATACTTGTAATTTTAACTGGTCCAGGGACTAAAGGGTCTTAATGAACCAAATATTATAAGATCCACATATATTCAGATACACAGGTGCATACATAGGTACGTAGGCAAAGTTGAACATGTTTGGTTCACCTGCATCATGCATTTAAGCAAAAAATGCATATCGTGAACATAAAATTGGTCCAATATTTTATGAAGAGTTAGTTTCTGTTTACTCTCAATTATCTAAATTATTATTTTACTTTATTTATGTAGATAAAATAAGTTAGCAATACTCTTACTCTGAACAACTTAGTGGTATCAAAACATTCCACCATAATGAGATTCTAGGCAGTTGATGTCAACTATTCTCCTGGTGCCTTTTCCTATTTCCAGGAGAACAGTTCATTCCCTGGTGAGTAGCAGGCTGTCTTGACACACCGACTGGTCTGATAATGACACTGATGCATACCCTTGGCACTGAGTGGGTTTGAGGATTAACTCGGCAAATTGAGTCCTTTGGCCGAGATAAAGTCCTGGAAATGGTTAGAATGGAATGGAAGCCTTCATGTTGCAACAGTTAAATGCTATCTGCTGTGAAGACTGTCTTAGGTGATTTTGACTGAAAGACAGAAACCCTAAGGAGTATTTTTAAAATGCTGAGTGCATTTTCCAGGGCTTCTCAAACTGAATTATTAAATAGAGCAAAGAAGAGTAATTCTGTGGTGTCGCAACTGCTGAATAAAACCTGATCACAAGGTTGACTTCTAAGTTGCTACACCAAAAGTATTTCATTAGTGTCCCATTGCAGGAAAAATTATTTCTGAAGACTACAATCTATTCTTTAAAATGGGACATTTCTCTAATACCATCTTGCTCTGTCAATATGTTAGTAAGTAGTAACCCATTTCTGCAGCGTGAAATCACAGACAGGGTAAAACACGCACCTGCAATGTCCCAAATGGACCTCTCTGCACCATTGGTTAAATCATCTGCTCATCCTCAGCCTTAGCATAAACAGATGCAGTTGTTTTTATAAATAAAATATTAGCAAATACCGTTTATTTAAGTATTGGAAAAATTCATGACTAAGGTTTAAGTCTGAAACTTTTACTTACCTGGAAATGAGTACGTGAGCTCAGCACTCTTTAATAACACAGATACTGTCAATTTCTAATTTCTAAAATTGACTATTTCTCAGTATACTCTACCGCACATTGGCAAGAACTTAAAATACAGATGGAATCATGATGTCCACATGCATTTCCCCTGGCTTAGAAGCTGCTGCAAAGGGATGTTGCATAGATTAGTGTTCTGTGCAAAAGGCTACATAAAATAGTTGAGATTTTGTCTCTTCAGCTTCTGATTTTTTATGCACATATTTCACACGTGTGTGAATGAACAACCTCTGAACTGTATGTGCATGGTGTGAATATACAAGAATGAAGAGAAGACAAAGAAATGCACAGATCAATTGCGATGCGCTTATTAAGAGCAAATAGCCCTCAAGAACCTGGCCATTTGCATTAGTCAGTGTTCTCCAGGGGAGCAGAAATGAGAGGAAATACATGGGTGGAGCGGATTCAGTGTGGAAACTGCCACATGTGATTGTGGATGCCTAGAAGTTCCACGATGTGCTGTCTGCAAATTACAGAACCAGGAAGCTGCAATGTGGCTCAGTCCAAGTGCAAAGGCCAGAAACATGGGGGAGAGTGGGCTGCAAGTCCCAGAGTCCGAAGGCTGGAGAACCTAGAGTTCCGGTGTGCAAGGAAGGGCAGGCGAAGATGAGGGTCGGGGATAGAGAAAGAGAGAGAGAGAGACAGACAGACAGACAGACTCACATTGGGGAAGGGATCTTTCCTACTCAACCCATTCATTTCAATGCCAATCTCACAGCTCACAGACACTTGACTAACTCCCTGGGCATCCCTTAACACAGTCAAGTTGGCATCCTAAAATTAACTATCAGACCTTATGCTTCAGGTCTTTAACAAGCGGTCAGAGAAGCCAGCTGTTCTGCTGTGGGCACCGCCCTCCTCCTGCAGGGCGCTGCTCAGATGTGCTGTGCCCACATACTTCTCTTGCCACACAGCAGCCTTCAACCCCACGTGACGCTTCCACGGGTGCTATCGTGCAGCACACAGGTGGGTGCATGGACCATGATCAGGTAGCAGAGACTTCCCAGGCTATGCTGGGGTGGAGTAAGAGCCAGGGAGGGCATCCTCTGGAGAAACCAGCTCTGCCAGCTTGAGCTCAGGTTTCTAGTCCCTACTACAAACAAAACTTTAGTGTTTCAGCTATCTCACTGATGGTGCTTCATCATGGGGTCCCAAGCAAACTAATACCCCTGGACAACTGAAGGCCTCTAAGTTGATTCAGGGCACAAACCCAGCAAGCCCTCTCCAGCAGGGAATCAGTCAGGCAGCCCTTTGACCAGCCAGATGCACAGCAAGGCTCAGGACCACGGCCAGCTCCTCACAGAAGCTACGGAGAAAGCTCCTGGACTTCTGCAAAGTGTGTCTTCATTCCCGCCCCCAATGTCACTATCCAGGCAGCACTGGTGCTAATATAGTCACCAGCATGTCATTGTACATGGGAGGGGTCTTGGCAATTTAAGTTGCTCTGATTTTGTGATTCAGAGTATGGGAACACTGACGCACACATAGTCATGCAAGTTTGTACACATGTGCATATGTGTATACAAACATGAACAGGCATATATGCATAGGTATGTGCATGTAAAAATTTAAAACATTTTTGCATTTGAAAGAGAGTCAGACTTGCAAAAATAAAAGAAAGAATTCCTGTGCACCATTCACGCAGCTCCTTCAGGATCATCACGTGCACACTGTCCAAGTTTGCAATCCTAACTGACCCAGTGCTGCTAACTAGCCTGTATCATTAACCTTGACCCAGTGCTGCTAACTAGCCTTTACCATTAACATTGACCCAGAGCTGCTAACTAGCCTGTACCATTAACCTTGACCCAGTGCTGCTAGCTACCCTTTGCCATTAACACTGACCCACTGCTGCTAACTAGCCTTTACCATTGACCTTCACCCAGTGCTCCTAACTAGCCTTTACCATTAACACTGACCCAGTGCTGCTAACTAGCCTTTACCATTAACCTTGACCCAGTGCTGCTAACTAGCCTGTACCATTAATTTTGACCCAGTGCTGCTAACTAGCCTGTAAACCTTCTTCAAACCCTATCTATCCCAAGGAAAAACTTTCTTCTTACATGTGTATTAACACCAATCTAACTAGCTAGCTGTCCTATTATTACTTGCCCCAGTGTGAACTTGTTTTATTCTCTGCATCATCCTTCACCATTATCCCTTGTTTCTTTGCTAAAATAGCTCCAGACTTGGTTATTGTACCCCCCTTCAAGCTGGCTTCTCTTTCTTCCCACCCCCAACCCTCCCATTCCTGGGGAGCGCCTTTATTTTCAGGTGCCTCTGGTTCATTACCACACATCTCTGTTCTACCTGCCTTTGCACTAGAATTTCCAAATTCTCCAAAGATCCATGAATTTTGTTTTGCAGCGCTTGGTGGCTCTGGAGGCCAGAAGTCTGAGATGAAGGTGTCTGCAGGTGTGGGGGTCCTCTCTCGAGGCTTCTGGTACACCACCCATTCCCAGCCTTCTCGGCTGGTGGACACATCTCTCCCATTCCCACCTTGATGTTCCAGCGTTTTCTCCTTGAGGGTCCCTGTGAGTCATGCTGGGTGAAGGCCCACCCTCACTCAATATGCAAGGATGTTATTTCCAAATGAGATCAGTCTATAGATGATGAGAGTGAGAAGTTGGATGTATCGTTTTGGGGAACACAATTCAACCCACAGCATCCGCACCACTCAGGGTGACTGACATATGTACACTGCTCAAATGGGCAGCTGTGCTCCTGCTGTGGTTCTGTCCCTGCACCCAGTTTATTTTAATTGTTTTACAGCATAGGAAAGAGTAACAATATGATCCCAAATGCCAGAACCATTCCCAAAGGTCTCCCCATCGCAGGGCTGCCCTCCTCCTTTCTACTCTGTTCCCGTTCCTTCCCAGGCCTGCTGGCTCCTTAATGGTTTCTGATTCCTCTGAGTGCGTGTGTGCGTGCACAGGTGTGACACATGCCCTAGACAGGCTCCATCTCTGCTCATGAGAATCCCAGATGTCTTTTCAGGGCTTCCTAGTGTCTCACGGCATGACCGTGCCGTGGTGAGCTGCCCCTTGCTCCCACAGACGGGCTCTCCCATCGCCTTCTGCACTTACAGACAACTCTGAAAGGAATTATGTGGATGTGGATGTTGAACCGTTTACGTATTTCAGGACAACTTCCCAGAATCGGAAATGCCAATTCAAAAGGAAAAGCGCGGACGTTGTTTTGTTAGATGTTGCCAAGGTCCTTACCAATGGTGTGCCGATTTGCATTCCGACCTCCGTGTGAGCTCCTGGTTCAGGTTTGTGTGACAGGGTGGTCATGTTTCAGTCATTGCAATAAATGAGATCGCCGCTGTTTTGATGTTCATTTCTCTACTTATACGTGAAAAGTGTTCAACCTCCCTCATAATTATTCACATTCCTTGGCCTTTCATTGCTCTTTTACAATTGCATGGCCCCAGGCTTTGTCCTGAGGGCTTTGCTTCTCTCAGGCCTCCAAGTGCGGGAGCTCATGGGGTGGCGAGCAGGTCCAGGAAGCACACGTGCAAACAGAGAGGGCATCCTTGCCATGGGCACAACCGCTCAGACATGTGACATGGATCCTCGTGATTTTAGCAAACACTCCAGGTGGGAAAAGCAATGAGAGTTTATATAAACAAATGCGTACTTTGAAATAATTGCTTAAAAATATTGCACATGAATTTAACTAAGAAAAGCAGCCTATAAGTACTACTGCTACCACATTTGAAAGAACAAACAAAATGCTCTGAAGATATAGACAAAAGTATTTTACTGACCCATTTATCTGTTGTATTTGCTCGACTTTTAGGTTACACTAAAACAGAAAACAGAATGCAAGAGAATAACGCCACAGGAGACAGGTGCTATAAGACAACCTAGTGAATAGGTGGTCCAATGAGAATAAGAAATCGTAGGAAAGATGTGTTCAAAAATATGATTGTTACGGCTATTAGTGAACATGGCACTGAAATTGCAGTATGTGTAGAGTGGAAACAAAGAAAACTAATGAGCATTATTATTATCGTCTTGTATAATTTTTGATTAAGTACCCAAGGAAAAAAAGCACAGGTAAGAAATAACTAGAAAATGAAAAGGGTACCCAAGGCTATGAAGATTTCATAATAAAACAATAATGCTAAATGAAATAATAATGCTAATTTAAGTTTTTATTGTAGGTCATCTAACATTGCTTTGTATTCATTGTTTCTAGACTATTGAGTTTTGCGAGAAATATCAGGAAATACTTTCAAGAAAATTGAATCCATAATCTAGTAATCAAAATTTATATATTAAAGGCTGAGTGTGGTGACTCATGGCTGTAATCCTAGCACTTAGGGAGGCCAAGGCAGGAGGATCACTTGAGCCCAGGAGTTTAAGACAAGACTAAGCAAGAGTGAGATGCATCTCTTCAGAAGATGGAAGTATTAGTCTAGCTTGGTCATGCACACCTGCTGACCCAGCTACTTGGGAGGCGCAGGCAGGAGGGTATATCTCTCTTTCTATATTTGTACATAGCTATATATACTATGCAGTATATAAAGAAAATGAGGAAGAGAAATGGACTTCATGACAATTTTATTTTTTAATTTTTTTATATTTTTTTTATATTCAAGGGGCAGAAAGTAACTATAACAGAGTCCACTGTGTAATTTCTCTTACAGATTTATCACATTTATTACCCTACTCTGGTGTGGGAATGCCTCCAATCATTGTTGCATATGTCTCTTGAGTAGTAAATTATAAAATGCACAATGCTCTGAGGCAAAACATTTGTTTTATTTTTTTCATTGAGTGATTAAAGGAAACCTTCATTTTAAGTTATTTACAACACACATTGAACCAGCATCTTGTACCTTGTAGGAGAGAGCGATTGGCGTATAGAGCAAAACAGTCAGCTCTTCCCCCAAGCTCCCTTGCTGCCATCAGAGTGTCGGGCACAGGTGGGAATGGGAGAGGTTTGGCGACTCTAACCTGGGAAACTAGGAATGGAACTGTGGTAACTGAGGCCACCCATAAAAATACGGACCCCCACTTTGGGTACAAATCAGAGGTGATTTTATTTACTCCTGCACAGGGGGGCCACTGCATAAAGGCAGATGGCCCAAATCAGATGGTCATTTATTACATCTGTACAGACGGGCCACTGCCCCGAAGGGCAAATGGCCAAATCAGGTGGTTACATCTGCACAGAAGGACTGCTGCCCCCAAAGGCAAATGGCCCCTAAGAGAAATGCAGGCAGCCTTTTATACCCTTTTTGTGCTGATGTGGCAAAGCAAGTATGTACAAAAGCAAAACATGGTGAGTTACAAGGTGGAGTCACAGTCAGGTAGTTGGCTCAGGGGGTGGCTGTGTGGCAGCTCAGGGGGGTAACTCAGTAACCATGGGGACAACTTGGAAAGCCCAGTACCTGGGAAACTCAGTTTCCTGGGAATCTCTGCTTGAGTGAGTTTTTACCATTGTTTAGCTGGCTAGGGAGGTTGAGTTAAGTTTCTCATCGTTGTGTTTAGACATTGCTAGGGAGTCAAGGAACTCAGAGAACTTCCTTGTCAGAAACCTGTTCTCAGAATTAAACCAAAAAGGGGGGTTTGAGGCAGACGGGGACTCAGGCTGAAATAGTTAGAGGCCTTTAGGGCTCTTCTTGCTGGGTCACTTACTACAGAATCCAGCCATTCTGTGTGGTGAAGACACAGCACGGCTTCCCGGAGAACAGCAAGAACAAAATGAGCTACAGAAAGAAGCGAGGATAAAGCACTGTCTGACTGCGGATATCCAGACACATGAGGTGGACGGGCTTGGAAATTGGACACCGGTGTCACTCACTAGGCACTGCCGCCTCTGTGGGAAAATTTCTCTAAATACCCATCTGATGTAAGATGTAAACAAAACACTTAGTAAAATTTTTGAGCCTCAGAGTTCAGGCACTCCTAAAGGTAATTTAATATGTAATCATTTGAGTGTTTGCAGAAAGCAAAATCGCTTTTGATTTAATTTTTCTCATTTCCTTGTTGATGAAAGCTGCTACCAGAAACATTTTATTTAGCTTGAAGGGAAAGATGTTCTTTATCTTTTCACTTTTAGCTTTTATTTAAGCTCAAGTTGAGACTGGAACAAAAGGAATCAAATTTCAGAGCTTGGTCTGACATGCTGCCACCCTACTGACCTTCATGGTTACACCTGGAAGTGGGTATGTGGCTGGCCACAGTTCTTATTGTCTTACTATAGAACTTCAGATTCTAGTGATGATTTCCTACATTATTTATATGAGCAGATTAGTCTTAAATGGACTTAGCTCTGTTTTTTGAAGAACAGCTGGGCACATTAGTGACAATTCTTGATTTTTTTTTTCTTTTTTTTATTGGCAATTTTTGGCTGGGGCTGGGTTTGAACCCACCACCTCTGGCATATGGGGCTGGTGCCTTACTTCCTTGAGCCACAGGTGCTGCCCAATTCTTGATATTTTGACACTTTGAAATGGAGGAAAGTTGAGAGACATACATGAATGTAAACATATTTTAATGAGCAACAAATCTCTTTCTTCACTTACATAATAATGCACTTCTGTGTTTTGATTTTGGTCATTCACATTTATGGCTTATTTGTACAAGTGGCTAAGCTACACACAGATAAGGATCAACTAATTTGGCTCCCCAACATCATCATTCCTTTCATGTGGACTTCTTCAGGGAACTTCTGTCTGGACCTGACGCTGTGGGATTGTCATCCACCATCTGCCTTTGGCCTTCAACCAGCTCGTGAGCACTGTCCTGCTGGACCTGCTGGAAATAACTGTTCTTTTGCCACATGCAGCTTCAGGTCACATTTGTGGTTTCCTGATACTGCTGTCAATTTGATTTAAATAATGTTATAGAATTTGTCTCTGTTGGGCCCCAGCAAATTGCATAACTCCCATTCAAATGCAGATATGCATATACAAATGTGGTGTGGGCAATTCCAGACTTCAGGGTGACCCACACCACTGGAGCCATCAATGTGCACAGTGTACACACACATGCACACACGCGTGCACGCTCCCCTTCTGCACTGGAGGGCTGTTTGTGTTTTCCTGCCTTTCTTACCATCTGTTCTCCAGAGAGCCAGAGCTCCTCAGGGCCACCCTCTGTGCAGCTGTGCATAACGTGGCACCCCCATGCTTAATAGATTCTGCAGACAAGATCTCATTTGATAGTTTGTCCGTCGCGGGTAGCGGTTAGTCTGACTCTGAGGCTGTACATTACCTGACTCTGACTCTGAAAGCAGTGACGCTAGATGACCAGCAGGGGCGGTGTTGTCCCGGGGTTGCTTGTTCCTTTAGGCAACTTTCGCTGAAGGCACAATGGAAGCACAGGTCCCAAGGATCTATCCTAAAATGGAAAGTAAGTTAGGGACGATACTGAGTTCTCACTTTGTAGGTGACAACAGAGGAGGTGTGGATGATGGTGCCGGCTTTGTCAGTTGGAGAGTAGAGGGTCGTGCATGAACAGAACAGCCATGGGATGTTTGTGGGTCAAAATCCTCATCCAGTTATGACAAAAATGCTCTTGCTAGGGACACAGACTTACACACTGCTCAGTCAACCACACAGGACCCAACAGTCTCAGTGGGAATGGAGAAATAAGAGCGTGATCATTTCTGTTTAAAAAGCAGGAATAACAGCACCTGAAAATGTCCCCACACTGGTGCAACAATGATAATAAACTGATTTTTATACAACCCCCTTCAGGAAAACTGGGGGGGACCTCTGAGTCTACAGATTCACAGTGGGACTTTGACAGTATTTCCAAGTGCTGGATAGCACCCAGAATTCTTAGAAAAGGACTGAAGATCTGTCAGTAAATTCTAGCACGGTGGTAATTTCAAACACAAACAGCAAGTATTATGAGTAAAAAATTTTAGTATTAACTAGTGTGAAGACTTTGTCAAATATAAAATTGAAAGTTCTTAGAATTTTGAATCATTTATTCCTAAAAGTTGAAGGAAAATGTTTCATTTTGCACCAGGAGACCGCTGTGCCCGTGAGTGTGCCCTGGGCTGCGTTACGATGCTGTCCGCTCTGAGGCCCCAACGCCGGGAGGCTTTTCAGACCACTCGCGTAATTTACACTGGCCCTTCCCCAGGCTCTGGCCACTGCTGTGACATGTGATAGAAAAGCACGCTTTCTAGACTCTGAACCCTGGGAAGACATCTTTTTCCTTCTGTCATTCAACGGACAGTTGCAGGATTCTGTTAAGGCACTGGGTGCTGAGCTGGTGACAGGGACACAGTGGTGGGCACAGGATGTGGGTCATGCCTGGGGTGTGCGCTGGAAGGGGGCACGTTGGACAGAGAGGCCTGGGCGTGGGCAGGTGCTGCTGCGGAGGGACGTTCGGAGGTGTCCTGAGAACTCTCCTCTCAACGACGTCTCCCAGCTGAGCGCTCAGGCTTCTTTACTGCAAAACTGGAGTGTCAGCCAACTGAAGACTGCCTCGGAGGAAGAGGACTTGTGGAAAGCTCTGAGGAGGAAATAGAGGGTGTCTCTCAGATGGAGTCAAAGCCGGGCTGGGAGGTGGCGATTCCAGGAGGGAGAGGGCCGGGGAAAGCGACCCGGGAAGCTGCTGCGGGACGTCACCTTCATTCTGAGCCCGAGCAGAATGCAGCGAAATGGATGAAGCAGAGAAACAAAGCAACTAGATTTGCATTGAATAAACGATCAGTCTACCAAAGTGTGAAGGAAGCTGAGGGGAGGTGAGCATGGAAATGTGTGAGGCCCAGAGGTTTGGAGAGTGGTGCAAAGGGTGGGCGGCTCAGGGAACAGCACTCTGGGGCCGATGGCACTAAGCAGAGAGCTAGAGGGGGCCCGGGAAAAGGCAGCTTGAAGTAAGACCAGTGATTCATCTCCTTAACCGTTCCCAGTACAGAGTAGGAGATCTCGGGGTCTGGGTGTGTGCCGGGAAATGGCTACAAAGCAAGGATACTCAATGGCCCTCTTGGACAGGACTGGCCCTCCGCTGGGCTCCCATTTTCAGCTGTCTGGCTTGTCCCTGTGGGGTTTGCACTGTGCCCCAGAGCTGCTGAGCTCTCTGACCAGAACGCCCAGCCCCACAGGCCTCTCCTGTCTCCCCCATTCTCTCCCCAGAAGGCGGCACCAGAATTAGGGCGCTTATCTCCTATTCTCTGTCCTGTGCCCTCCTAAGATTTAATAAAGAATGTGAGAATCTGATTACAACTGAATGAACTCCCTTAATTTATTTAGGGAGAAAAATTGAATAAATTACACTATTCTTTGGACTGAGTCATGTTAAGTGCAGTCACTCTTGATGAATGGCACACAGGGGGACAAAGCTTACTTAGAATTTGGTGGTAAACATGAAAATAACTTAGTTCTTATTTCCCAGTGGAGGAAAAAAGCACGTAATAGTAATGTACTAGGAAAATTTCCATAAATAGGTTACTACTTCTTATAACTTTCTAATTCTAGTCATGAAGTCTACACAAACACAAATAGAATTGAACATTTTCATTTAGAGATAACTTAATATATTTTTTCATACAGCTAAGTTCATCCCTTCTATAAGCCCTACAAGGTTTTCAGTGCACACCCAGATACTTCGTAACACATATTTTATCCAGTCACTAATGTAACTAGTATCTACTGAGCTCCCATTGCTTGTTGGAAACAAGGCAGCTAATAATATTTCATATTGTATGGGTTAGACAATTTGTTTAATGAAGGGTTACAGGTGTTGGCTGCAGGTGTATAATGTGCTAAATAATGGAGGAATAAAGTTTAGTTAAGATTTCATCCTTGAGATTAAGAAATTCACAGTCTAGTATATGTCTTATTTCATCAGTTCATTTGAATATTCCATGAGAAGTAAATATGTTTAAAAGATACCCACTTTTCAGGCCACATAGAACTTCTCAAGAAAACCAATCAAGTTTAGCTCACAGATATTCCAGGAATGTAGGGGCTGTGTAAGTCCCCTAAACCATACAGCTGGACTTTAAGAGGTAGACAAAGGAATAGGGGTGATGGAGTGTCGAGAAGAAGAATCGCGTACCCAGGCTCTGCCTGTACCCTTACTATTACCCCTGCTAGTACTTGAATTTTCGGGTCCTTATTTCTGGTATTGGTGACATTTGCCCCTTCTCTAGGAAACATACTCTAAATTGCTCTGGGAGAATTTTAACAAAATAGAATGTCAAATAACAGGAAAGATGAATGAACAATCGAAAATTATGTTCTGGGGTCAGACATGGTGGTTCACCCTGTGATCCCAGCCCTCTAGGAGGCAGAGCCCGGTGGACGGCCTGAGCTCAGGAATTAGAGACCAGCCTGAGCAAGAGGGAGATGCCGTCTCTGAAAAACAGCCAGGCATTGTGGTCACCTGCAGTCCCAGTTACTTAGGTGAGGCAAGAGGATGGCTTGAGGCCAAGAGATTGAGGTTGTTGTGAGCTATGACACCACAGCACTCTACCCAGGGTGAAAGATTGAGACTCTGTCTTGAAAAAAAAAATTATGTTCTAACAAAAATGCACCACTAGACAACCAATGCCACATTTAAAAGATCAGTGTGTTTCTGTTAACCACGAGTACCAAGGTTCCCATATTATTACAGCCCAAGGGCTTTACATATTTATGTTTCCAGCCACTCCACAGGCTCATTAGAGTTTATAGTTCTGTGCATGCAACTACAGGTACATGCATGCGTTCACATGTGATGCCTACTAAGAAGATGATAAGGACTGGAAACAAGGACATCCCAGGAGCAGTGGGCACCTGCCAGACAGAACTGGGTTTCTAATACCACACTCCAGCAAAGGAACCTTTATCTAAAACCACACTCTAGAAAAGGGACCTTTATCTAATACCATGTTCCGGCAAAGGACCTTTTATCTAATAAGCGTGAAGGGCAGCCAGGCAGCCCTTTGGATGGTTATGTGTATTCTCAACTAAAGAAACACAATCAATCTATTAAAGAACTAGCTGGTGTTATTCAGAAGTCTTACTGATCACTCCACAGGGAGGCCTGCAGCCCAGAAATGGCCCTTCAGACGGGTTCTGTCCCCTGGTCATAGTCCAGCAGCTTGGGTCATGGCTTACAACAGGTGGTGAAAGTTCAAAAGGTGCAAATCCCAGTGAGGTTTGGGTGCCGAGATCATGGACGGCGGCAGAACCCCCACCAGGCCCGCCAGGCGTTTTCTCTCTACAGCGACAGGTGTGGGCTCAGGCATTTTGTAGACTTCCAGGCAGGAGACATGGTGGCTGTGTGCTTGGTCCTGTTCTGTTGTCAAAGTCTCTTTCTGAAGAGTTGCAGGTCGTGACAGAGTCAGGGCTTTGCAACATTCTTCCGAGAAGCAGAAATGAGCAGGCGTGGCTTCTTCCGTCAGCTCCTGTCTCACGAAGTAAGTACACTTCCATGACTGAAGTGTATCCTCGCTTGTTGGAATAACACCAGCTAGTTCTTTAATAGACTGATTGTGTTTCTTTAGTTGAGAACACACATAACCATCCAAAGGGCTGCCTGGCTGCCCTCCACGCTTATTAGATAAAAGGTCCTTTGCTGGAATGTGGTTTTAGATAAAGGTTCCTTTGCTGGAGTGTGGTATTAGAACCCAGTTCTGTCTGGCAGGTGCCCACTGCTCCTGGGACATCCTTGTTTCCAGTCCTTCTAGTCCTTTCCCAGTGGACTAGAGACTTTTCTTTATTTTCTTGTTCTTCACAAAGACCTTGCCATTTTAATTATAAAACTAGGGCATGATAGAATTAAATGCCTGATTTTAATCCAATGAGAAATTTCTTTTTAATTTTCTTTCTGGAAGATTCGTGCCACCACTTAAAAATAAGCAGAGTATATAATAAGTAGTCAAAAATGGCAGAATGGTGGATGGCACCTGTGGCTCAATGGAGTAGGGTACTGGCCCCAGAAGCCCAAGGTGGTAGGTTCAAACCCAGCCTCAGCCAAAAAAACTGAAAAAAAAAATGACAGAATGATTCTGTTGTGCAGAAGTCAGGTAATGGAATCTGAAATTCTCTCTTAATTGAATCCATTAAGTAACCACAAAAACAGTTCTACCCAAGAACCAGGAACATAAATTGAAGAATGCAGGTATAAGGAAATTTAATTACCTATCCACAAAAACTTAAACACAGATAAACTTGCCCAGGGGGATGCAGAGTATATTGGTTTTGGCACTGAAGCTAGGCTCAACCGATGTTTATCCTAAGAATTGCTGTATTAAAGTAACAGTGACCTTGCTGACCAAAAAAATACATTTGCTTCTCCTTAATGGGGCCAATTTCCAGTGGAGAGAGTGTTGTTAACCTTTTCTGCCAAGGGGTATTCGGCGCTTACATCCTAAGCCATCCTTATTCACCACGAGCTTATTACTCATGAGCATTTATTAAAGGCCTGCTATGTGCAGGACACTGTATGAATTATTTAATTAATTGTAAACATAAATAAGGCATGGCTAATTTCCCTTACAAATTAACAGTCTAACATGGAGTAAAATATCTACACAATATGTCTAAGAAGATCAATGAATACAAACAGAAATTTAAATAGCAAAGGAAGGAACCAGAAAGAAGAGACGATGCTTAAACAGCATCTGAAAGCTGACAGGTTAGCGTGGAAGGGCAGGAGCCTAAGAACGTGAAATGCTAAACTGCGGCAGAAGTGAAACTTGGGTCATTTGCCTTGTTAGATTTAATGGGTAAATTATTACTGTATGGCTCGAACACAGATAAGTCCTGGTCTAATATAGATGTGCGTAGTTACTGGGATGCACTGAAAACTTGCTTGCCAACTTCAGTTTCTCTCTTTTTCTAAGTGCCTCTGTGGAATTGGAATTTTATCTGGAGTTGCAGCAGGATGGGAAACACTGTCAGAGGCCGTGCCTGTTCTCAGTGAACGGAACTGAACGGCAGGTGAAATCAGGGAGCAGTCTGGCGGCTGTGGAGTGAAGAGAGAGTGATTGCAAGCATTTTTCCATGGGATTTCCGATACTTAAAAAGAACTTCAGAGGTAAGGAGCTAAATTGTCTCTCTTCTCTTTAATTTAATAATTCTCGGAGGGCCTGAACACGCTTTCAAAACTATATCAGAACAGTCGTGTTTCTGCTCTAAATTAAACACAGGTGATTAAGGTTGATTTGTTTCCCCCTGGTATGTAAATCGTTTTAGAAGTGTGTTATTTAGCCTATGTGGCTGTGTTTGTATTTGAGTTCATGAATATGACCTGCTGCGTTCTTGGAGACCATCCCTAAGGTGGGGACACCCAACTCCATGAGAGTGGTTGGGATAACATGTCGAAATAACACAAACAAAAGTAATTGAAAACATACCATTACTATCAGCCAAGTTAGGATAACATATCATTTAACTTGAAACATTCTTAGGCAATGTAACAGAATGCATAGGTCCAGTTCACTACGTTATCCAGAAACAGTCCTACTTCTGTGTCTCAACACAGGCAGATAGGTGGGTGCAGCCGTAAGGATGTGAGTACTTCCCCAAAGACAAGACTTCATCTTACAGAGAGCAGCATCCCAGGGTCTCTCTGTAGTGACTGTTGTAACAAGTTCTTGTTGCACTGAGTCATGGAAATGGGAGGCTTATTTGTTACTTCAGCTTGGCCTATTGTATCCTAATTGCTCAACTTCTGAACACATGCAATTTTATGAAATCTTTGGTTACCTGACCTTAGGGTATATGCACCTGAACTCATACTTAAAATAAGTTCAATTTTTAAAAAATTAACTGGAAGACAATATCCAAAGAGCAGAATTCACATGGTTTTACAGTTTGGCCAAGGTGAAAATCTAAAAAGTCAAGTTTTACAGTTTGGCCAAGGTGAAAATCTAAAAAGTCAAGTGATGTACAATTGTGTGTCTTGCCCAAGAAAAGATAGTACCTTTGGTTTTTCAGGAACTACCAAGACAACCTGAATAGTTGGCTGCTAGTCTGACAAGGAGCCTTGGAGAACTCAATCACACGAAGGCTAAGAGACCCCTGACACGTGTGTGTTGGGGACAGGGCTCCAGTTCATGACGGGGAGGAGCCATGCAGTGACAGTGCCTCTCTGAAGACAGAGTCTCCATCAGGGAAGAGGCAGTCTGCCAATGTGGGCTAAGGGCTGAATGCTACCTGGATGTTCCTAATTAGAAATGGTGCTGTCACTGAGAACCGTTTTACTGTTCCCGGCCGAGCTCATCTTTCTGCACACTCAGAGAAGAACAGATGGAAAGATAAAATCAAACTGTCTTTCTCCAACCTCCTTTTTCTTTTCTTTCTTTCTTTTTTTTTTTTTTAAGAGACAAAGTCTCAGTTTATCGCACTCAGTAGAGTGCCGTGGTGTTACAGCTCACTCCGACCTCCAGCTCTTGGGCTTAGGCGATTCTGTTGCCTCAGCCTCCCGAGTAGCTGGGACTACAGGTGCCCACCACAAGGCCTGGCTTTTTGTTGTTGTTGTTGTTGTTGTTGCAGTTTGGCCAGGGCCAGGTTCAAACCCACCACCCTCGGTACATGGGGCCCGACTCACTGAGCCCCAGGTGCCGCCCTCCAACCTCCTTTTTCATAGGTCCCAATCCCCAATTAAATGAGCTGAGCATTAAATGTAGAAACTGTAGCAGCCACCAGAGAATAGCAAGGAAAAGGGCTCCCACGGGGGATGCCAAGCTGTGTTCCGGCAAACTCCAGCATTGCCGCGTCCCAACCCTGATGGCAGCAGCTGCACTAGAGGCTTCTAGAAAAACTGAACTCTGGCTGCCTCTCCCAGCCCCATCTGGCACCTTCCTGCCCTGCCCTTGGGCTCCCTCCCACAGGGCAGGACGCCTTCAGCATGAGCCCTGCGGGGCGGGCGAGAGAGGCTGCTCCGGTTTCCTATTCGCTGTGAAACGAGGCACCCAGACTTAGCAGTCTGAAATGACCTGTCTATTCTGGGGGTGGGCTCGGCTGGGTGTCTGCTGAGGGCTGACGAGGCTGAACTCCAAGTACGGGCAGGCTGCCCTCCCATCCGAGGGCCGTGGTGGACAGTCTTCTGCCGAGAGTGTACAGCTCCTAGCAATGCCCAGTGTGTGGCAGTTGAGGGACTCATGTCTCCCTCCTGGACGCCTGTCAGTGGGGCTTTCTCAGCTCTCAAGGCGTCCAGCATCCTTCTCACATGATCAGTGTCGGGTTTTCAACATTACTTCTGCACAGAAACCCTGCTTTGGGGCTTCCCATGGTTTGGTCAGGAGCGACAGCTCATCATGCCACCAGGGGACGAGGACTTGGCACCTTGCCAGGGGAGGATTGTTGAATTCTGCCCACCGGGGTCTGCAGGTGCCCCAGCAGGGGACCCCTCCCCGCCAGAGACCAGCTCTGGTAGACGTTCTGTGGGATTCCCGCCGGTCTGAGGGGTTGGCAGCCTGAGTCCTAGCTGGCGACCCTTCCAGGCACCCTGGTCCTACTGTCCCTCTTCTGGACCTCATTCCACTGCTCCCCCACTCTGCCTCCTGAGCTCGCCTTCCTGCTTAGCTACTCCAAGGACCCATGACCAGGGAAGCAGAGGCTCAGTGTCCCTCAGTGTCCCTACCCCTCCATTTTCTTAGACCATTTGCTTTAAAAATTTTTTTAATGAATTATTATTATTATTTTATTTTTTGCAATTTTTGGCTAGGGCTGGGTTTGAACCCACCACCTCCGGTATATGGGGCCAGTGGGGGGATGTGCCCTACTCCTTTGAGCCACAGGTGCCGCCCATCATTGTTATTTGTTTAAACAGAGTCTTACTCTGTTGCCCTGGGTAGAGTTTAGTGGCATCATCGTAGCTCAGAGCAACCTCAAACTCTTGGGCTCAAGTGATCTACCTGCCTCAGCCTCCCCTCCAGCTGGGACTACAGGCACCCATCACAATGTCTGGCTAATTTTTCTATTTTTCGTAGAGATGGGGTCTTGCTCTTGCTTAGACTGGTCCAAATTCCTGAGCTCTGGGCATCCATCCACCTAGGCTTCCCAGAGTGCTGGGATTATAGGCATGAGCCACTGAGAGGCTGGCCAGAGCATTTGCTTTAGAAAGCTCTTGATTATTCTTTTTTTGTCTCTTTGAAATGTACAAACCTCTAAGCATTTTGCCATTTTTAGCTCCAGGGACCTAGGGGCCCTCTCTGTGATACGTGAACATCCAGGGGACATCCCTGGAGGAAGAAGGAGGCTAACTCTGGGCACTTGGCCCGAAGGTGCAAACTACCTCCTGACCTAAACATCCGACAGGTGTGTGTTTCCTCTGGATACAGTCGATTAGCTGACAGGTGAAGTGAGGAGGAACTCTATGTGATGACAGGTGATAACAGGTGCTGCCCGTGCCCTTCCCCAGGGACCTGCCTTGTCCATCCGCTGGACACCCGCAGGATGGGCGTGACAGCCTGGGTGGGACACTCCTTTCTGTCATTAGTCTCTTGGGGGATTGCTATCAACACCGCTGCTTTCTGGTTTAAAGCTTACTCAAGAGCATTAAAGAGTCGTAAAAGAGTCTTCTTTATCTTTTTTTTTTACTGTTGGGGATTCATTGAGGGTACACAGAACCAGGTTACATTGATTGCTTTTGTTAGATAAGGACCCTCTTATAATACCGTCCCTCCCCCAAAGGGTGTTGGTAGAGAGGTATTTTGCATAGTGGGCAGATTTTAGTTTTAATCATATTTTTCAGTACCTCCCACCCCGTAGCCCTGTCTAAGGGACACACCTGGGCTAATGTGGAAAGATGTCTCCGGGCCTCATGGCCAGGGCGAGGCAGAGCCATCCAGCCACTAAGGAAGCTGCTGTCTGTGTTGCCAGACGCTGTGGATGCTGGACGTGCTCACAGACACTCGGAAAATCAGAGAGATGAATTTCTTTTCTTATGCAAAGTATCTTTAAGGAGATTAGCCAAGGGCTTCTGTGCTAATTAACTTCTTCCATTAAGATTTTATTGAGTAGCACAAGGCAGAGCTGTGGCACTGTCCCCTGTGCTGCTTGGAGGATGTGTGGCCGTCACTGTCACATCACTGGCCTTCTTCCACATCCTCACTAGGCCTCACACTCCATCACCGTCACCTCCACACTCGCCTCACACGCCACCACCGTCACGTCCTCGGCCTTCTTTACCGTCACCTCCATACCCGGCCTCTCACTCTTGCCATTTTGAGTGTCTCGTCTCAGCAGCCGACACCATGGGTCCATGCGGGGGTGGCAGCCATTTCTCACAAACTTATCCTTTTTAGCCCCTCATCTGGATTTCGCAAGTTAGAATTGCTTAATAATGTGGGAATGAAGAAACTGCAGAGGAGAAATTGGCGGAGAGGAGGAGCCTCTGATGAAGCCGCGAGCCAGTGATGAGGACACCGCCGAGGAGTGAGAGCCGTCGGCAGGGACCGCTGGGGTTTTTGTGACTCCCTCCTGCCAGGGTTTGTTCTTCCTGTGCAAGTTGCTCTTTCGCTGGAAAATAGACACTACGGGCCCATCCTGCGCATGAAGAGGACACGTGGTGAGACAGATGTCCTCTGCCTCACGGGTGCTCTGCAAACCTTCTGCATACGTTAAAGCAGACACGCTCAGACCCTATTCGTGAGACAGGTGAGCTGGGCTGCAAGTTTTCCTGCCATCTCATGCCTTCTCTGACTTCCAGAAATTGTCACATTGGCGCTTCTTCCTGCTCATTTATTTTTTTGCCACGTCACACCCGTATGCTGATCAGAATGTTTATGGGCGACTTTAGTCCATATGTGGAATGTAAAGTAAGTGTACAGTGTTGGGCCACCTTTGGTTAATATGGAAAAGCAGCAGAGAGCCTGAAGCTGAGGAAAATGATGGGCTGACGTGTCCCCGCCACCGTGACCTCGAGGGCTGGGGTAGGACATAGCAGGACGTGCTCCTGTTGCCTGACATGCACAGATCCGGAGCGGCCCTTTGGTTTGAATGTGGGCATCATTTAAAAGCCCTCAAGCTCCCGTCTGGGCCACACCATGAATTATCTGGGAGAATGTGGAGAATTTGGGAGTCACCTGGAGACTGGAACTGAGGTTCCTTGCTAGCAATCACTTCCGCCCTCCTTACTTTCCAGGGTTCCCATAAACACCAGATGAAACGGGACTGAGAAAATGCGTGAAAGAGAAGTAGGGTGCCCAAGGGGGCCTTGCAGCAGAGCTCGGCGCTGCTCAAGGCTTGTGCGTTGGTTTTTGACTTCTCTGAGCAGCTGAGAGCTGAGAGAATTGACCAGGGGACATTACTGTCCCCATGTGTGATGATCCCACTTCAGTCCAGCCTTAAGAGATACGTACTTGGGTGGGGAATCTGATTACCCCTTTGATAGGCTTTTCATAAGTTCAGAGTTGCACCTGTTTTCATAGTTGTCTTGGGGCTTATTTTTTGCAATTTTCTCTTATGAATTAACGATTCATGGAAATATCTGGCTTAATGCCATCAATCCCCAGAGATGGCCCCCCAGAGTGGTTGCCGAGCAGTGAAGACGGCGACTCCCATCCCTCGGAGGGTGACTCTGCGCCCTCTCGGGACACGGCACCTTCTTTGCAAGTCTTTTTGGATACTTCTTTCTTTGCATTTTTATATGGGTTTGGAACTTAGGTTTATATTTTTTAACAAAAAATACATGACATAAGGCACATTTAACAGATGAAATAAATTAGTGAATTTATAAATCCACCAGTGTCGCCTGCCTGCCATGAGGCCAGCAATAGGGGCCCAGAGGAATTCAGACCTGTGGACTGTCCAACCCGGGAGCCGGAGCCCAGCTGGTGCCGGGTCCTCAGCTCTCCGGCACATCATTTTGAGGCTCTGGGCTCGAGCACTGTCCGTTTGATGATGACCATAACTGTCAGTGGATTATTGCAGAGAACAGATGTGCCAGTTCCTGGGGTACAGGTTGGAAGCTCCCGGCATGTGCTACTTTGTCTCTGCCCCCAAGAAACAGTATTTCTATTCAATACAATTAAATTCAGCAAATATTTACATGAGGCCCAATTACGTGCAAAATGTTGCACTGGGATTGTGAAAATGAAAAGCTGTAGTTCTGTCCTGGAGGAACATGCAATTTAGTTTCAAAGACAGAGGCAAGCATTTCTGTGCACTTAGATATGTTTTTACATATATGTTGATTTGTACAATTATTTGTAAAAAAGACAGCTTGATAAACAGTTATTTGCAGTTTTCTTGCCGCCTTCTAAGGAGAATGGCATTTTGAACTGTGGCTTTTGCTGAGTAGCGCGGTGAACACGATGGAGGCATTGCAGGCTGTCCTGGGGGCTGAGACAGTGGGGGCCTGGGGATGGGAGCAGGTGGGAAGGAGACTTTCAGAGGAGACACTTCCAGAAGAGGATCAGGGACGCCGAGTATTCCCAACTTAATTTTCCCCTTTGTTCTCCCCTGTAGATTTACTAGTAAAATAATCATTTCTTAGTAAGAGTGAATTTTTGGAATGCTTATTCACTGTTGGTGGGGCTGCAAATTGGAAAACGGCTTGGAGATTCCTCAAAGAATGAAGTAGACCTACTATTCAATCCAGAAATCATTACTGGATATCTACCCACAGGAAAAGAAGGCATTTCATCAAAAAGACACCTGTGCTCGTATGTTTATTGCAGCGCAACTCACAACTTACGGTCACAAAGATGTGGAATCAACCCACGTGCCCACCAGTTCAGGAGTGGATTCACAAAATGCAGTGCACACACACCATAGGATACTAACTACTCAGCCATGAAAAGACAGGATTAATGGCGTTGGCAGCGGTTTGGGTGTTATCCTGTGTCCCAGGAATGCTAAACCCCGTGTGTCCTCACTACGAGAGTGGAGCTGGCCAGGGACCCCACAGGTGCAGAGAGGGGGCAGAAGGCGGTGGGAACTGTGGAGCACGGGGCTGGGGTAACGACCTGCCTGACGGGTACAGCAAACAGTATTGGGTGACGGGGACACTTACAGAGGACTCCAGCATTGCAAAAGCGATCAACGTAACCCAAACCATTTATGCCCCTTTAGCGCTTTGAAACAAAAAGGAAGGAAGAGAACTGGGGAAAGCTGCTCCCAGAAAAATGTGGGACTAGAACAGGGGCTCACAGGGAGAGAAAATGCAATCACTCAGTGCAAAGACAGAAAAACACCCGGCGGGCGAACACTGCCCCCTCAGAGGGCTGACGACCAGTCTCCAGCCTTGAAGTTTTCATGTAAACTTGAGCAAAAGGTCCTTGGTAGAATGAAACTGTGCTCCTCTGCTGTGCCAGAACTCACTGCAGGGGAAGAAGGGTACTGGGGTTTCACTGTAACTTCCTCCGCTTGAAAACTTGGTCTTGGCAGTGGGTCACCAGTTACAACTTGTCTAAAATGGGTTTCTGAGTTCAGCCTCAGCCTTCAGCCAGTCCTGGAAATAACTGTAACAGGCGGAGTTCTTCTGTGGTTGGGAGCCAGAGCTCTTTGTGAATTAATTTAGAATACTTCCTGTTTCTGTTTTGCAAATCTTTGTACGTAAATGAGAATTAAATTGATGCCATCAGGATCCCGGAACATTTACCCTGTTCTTGAACCGAGGGCTGTGTATTCCTCTCCCATGACCTCTGACTCCCTGAAATAGCTATAGAATGGTTTATATCACAAATAATCCATATAAAGAGGATGGCAATTGAAAGTTACTGGATTGGGTATTTGTCTAGATTTCTGACTCTAAATTGAGTAGAAATGAGGCTTTGCAGAGTCAGCAGCATTCTGTCTGGTTAGGTAGGAGGGTTGGCCACACCTGTGCCCCCCCCAAGGCTCCGACCCACTTCTCAGAGGTCACCTACCACTGCACTTGACCCTAAGCACCGCTGTACCCTCGAGTGTCTTTGAAAAAGTAAAATGACTAGTGCATGTGAGTATTGCTCAGATGTTTGGAGAAAGAAATACCTGGAAACAATTTGTGAGGAGACCTCATCTGACAAAAAATTCCTTCTGGTACCTGCCACCATTTCTGTAAATACAGGTAAGTTTTCTTACAGAATCTCAGACACTGACACTTTGTAATCTGAAGTGAACTCAAAATGGAAAAAAACGTAATAGGTAGATGAATTATTTTCTTCCTTTTGAAAACAGTTTAAATGCTAGCAGGAGAACTGCGTCTCTTGACATCTGTAAACTTTCTATTTAAGGAAGCAAAATTTAAGGAAGCTTAGACATTAATGTGGATGGTAAGGTAAGAGTTTCCCACGGGGGAAGAAGCAGAAACCTCTGGGCCTCCTGAATACACATGTCAAAAGGCACCTGTACACAAACTCTTCTCACAGCAGAACTCACAAGTGCAGAGTCAGCCGAGGTGCCTGTCAACAAGTGAGTGATAAAGAAAATGTGTTATCTACCACGAAGTACTACTCAGACGTAAGAAGGGATGAGATCACATCATTTGAAGTAACTGGGGTGGAACTGGAGAACATTATTCCAAGCAAAGTATCTTGGGAATGGAAGAACAAACACCGCACGTTCTCAGTAACAGGTGGGAGCTGAACAGCAGGGGCACAGGGTGGTGTGAAGGCCACTGGCCGTGAGAAGGGGCAATGACAGGGAAGGACTGAACTGTCAGGGACAGTGTGCTCTGTCCTGGTGATGGGCACCCTGAAACCTGGACTTCAGCATTGTATAAGTCACCCATGGAACCAGAACACTGTGCCCCCTAATTGTTTGAAACAAAAATGATTTAATTAAAGAAATGGAAGAGAAATACAATCAAATGAGACCCCATCAGAAGCAGAAGACCCTGATCTTAGACATCGCAGAAGGGCATAAAACAGGGCATGAGAAAACTGAGCCAAATTAAATGAAAAGGATGACGTGTCTAAAATGATTAGGGAAACAATGGTAGATGTGAGGCAAAGAACAAAACAGAGTGAGAGTAACAAGGCTGCTCCACGATGGAGCAGGGGATCAACAGATTTACAGGACAGAACCTGCTCTAAGAAAAAGAAATTGCTGTGAATCAATAACCACTGAGTATCCTCATCAGGCTGCTGAATTTTAAATGAAACAAAGGGATTCTAAGAACTATCTTGCAGCTAGAGAGGAATACGTGGGCCAAGCCTCGGGATTCTGCACAGCCTCAGTAAGGAGACGGCAGAGCCGTGTCTGTGATAACCAGAGGTCAAGGCTTCCTTCCCTAGGACAGGGCGGCCTCCCTCGGGAGTGCTGTCACCACCACACTGTCACCCCCCGATGATGCCTGTGCTCTTTGACAGAGGTGTGAGGATGCCCTGCCGTGGGCCTCCACGCTGGTCATGGCACCTGCTGGTCACGGCGCCTGGCACTTGGCAGTTGTTTGACCTCTTTGCCCTTGTGCCCCTCTCTGGACACTGCTACGCCTCATTTCCACCCAGATCCACCGTCTAAGACTTGGTGTGGTTGTGTCCACGCCCCCCCCAGAGCCCTCCCTGACCGCTCCCCTGCAGGCCCCTCTCTGTTCCCCGTGGCCACCGCTCCCAGAGGATGTTGACTTTCTACTATGACAGCCTGTTCTCAGCCCCATCCCCACGCCAGGAGTTTCTCTAGGGCCAGAACCACTTCGCTTCCCTGTGTCCTCTCCCAGCGTCCAGCACACGGAGTCTTCACAAAGGCAGTGCTTCATTGACGTCTGCCCAGTAAATAATCAAGCACATAGACGTCAATGAACTTGTAATTAGAGGCCTTTTACAAGGAATAAAATATTTAGTAATTAAATTTATTTTGCTAGTTGAAAACTTATTATTTTCTAACGGATGCCAACTTCACAACACTGTAATCACCTCACAAGTTACGGGGTTATTGCTGTGTTTTCTTACATGGTCACACCACCTAGAACATTAAACTCTGGTCAAATTCTGCTTTATATTTATTTCCTGTGAAGCACGCTAGGTTGCTTAAAAATTTAGAAGGATTCTTCAGAAGCCTTTAAATTTTAGGTTGATGTGTGAAAGTCACTCACCTCACTGCAAAAGGCCCCCTATTCTCCTGGCCTTACGGTTGAGAATCTCTCAAAATAAAAATCATTGTAACCACTCAGCTAATAACTCCTTCATCAGCACTCTGTTGAGCACATATTGAGTCCTGGATTCTAGCTGTTGTCTTGCCGGGAGGCGTCTTGGCCTGCAGGTTACGATCTGTGTCCACTGGTTGTGCCTCTGTGCTGTGCCTTCAATGAGAAAGGACAGCTCCCTTCTCTGATTCGCTCCAATAAAAGCCTCCAGCCCATAGCAGACTCCGGAGCACTCCCGCCCTCGGGGGGAGGGGGGTGTCTCTTCAGGTCCATCCTAATATCTGGCATCTAATAAACCTTTACAAAATTATTTCTGCCTCAACAGCCTTCATTTGGTGCTGGGAATACAAGGACAGAAAAGGCAAGCAACCCCCCCCCCCCCGTAAGATCCCAGCGCAGCGAAGCTGGTTACTTACAATCCAGTATTATAATTGCTGAACAGAGTTAAGTGATTAACGAGTATAAAATAGAACGCCTTAATTACGGAGACTCACTGCGTCCTGGGATTCAGAAGGTATTTTCAATCACAACAGAATGATTTGATCAGAGATCTCCCATTTTATGTGACAGATGTACCAAGACACTTTTAAGCTCCATCTTGCTCAGTACTGTAGCAGTGTTGAAATGTCAATGACTCAGTTGAAATATCATACAGCCACAGATACCACAGTAACAGCAAACACTAAATGATACCCGTTAGGGCGGCACCTGTGGCTCAAGGAGTAGGGCACTGGCCCCATGTACTGGAGGTGGTGGGTTCAAACCTGGCCCTGGCCAAAAACTGCAAAAAAAAAAAAAAAAAGATACCCTTTATGAGTTAATCTTACCATTTATGACAATTCAGTGAAAGTTCTCATCCCATCAGACATTAGAACGTATCTAGGGAAAACAAGTTTAAAAACAGCAAAAAATAAAAAATTCTAAAAAAAATTTTTCTTAGTGAGATCTCTGGAGCACAGGTTAAAAAAATTGTCTTGACCTTTTAAAAAGCGTTCTAAGAAACCATGTCCTGTTCTAAGGGAGGCTTATCCCAAGGAAAAGTTTCAAGGGTGCCAAAGGGGAACCACGCGGTAGGTGCAGGGAGGCGGCAGGTGCAGGGAGGCGGCAGCTCTCAAATCTACGGCATGTAAAGTACAAGATTGAACTTGACATGCCATCAGCTAATGCACGCGTCAGCTTTCCTAATATAAATACAACACAAGGCTATGGACCGTGTGCATGTCCCACACCATGTGCCTGCACACTGAAGCATGGCACTTACGAAGGGCTGGGAACACAAGTCATCTCTGGATTTGGAAAATGCATAATACTGCAGCCATGTTTTGACAGATGTATTTCTGAGACAGGAACTTGACAGTACGGCTGTCCCCCGGACACGAGAGCAGTGGTGACAGAGGAGGAGGCAGTCTGGGAGGAGAGTCCAGTCCCTGGTCTCCACCAGACAAGCTCTCCCTGCGCTCCTGAGGGTTCTATCAGAGTGAAAATTTACACAGTGTTCACGGCACGATCAGAGGGAAAGACCCAGGATAAAGCAATGTCCACCCAAATGAAGGTTTGTAAAGGTTTATTGGATGCCAGCTGTGAGGGTGGACCTGAAGAGACACCTCCTCTCCACCCCCGAGGGCGGGAGTGCTCCAGAGTCTGCTATGGGCTGGAGGCTTTTATTGGAGCGAATCTGAGAAGGGAGCTGTCCTTTCTCATTGAAGGTACAGCACAGAGGCACAACCAGTGGACACAGATTGTAACCTGCAGGCCAAGATGCCTCCCTACAAGATAATGGCTAACGCTCCGTGATTGGGGGATGCATCAGCGTCCTTTTCAGTGTAGGGATTGCTGTGCTAGTCTGGACGTCCACAATCTGAGGAGTTTATGATGAGACTCTTTACTCAGGGACAGGCTGTCTCCACGATCGCAGCACCTGCCCCAGGTGGGTTAATCAAACTGTCAAATGTGAGCTGCAGGCAGACAGCAGCAATGCAAGATGAGCTCTAGACGGGACAGGGGTAAGGGGCATCCAGGGACCTCATGAACGAACTGAGGCCACTGCCTTATGGCACAACGGCAATAATAACAACAAGAATGTTAAGTTTCTCATAAACAGGTAGCCTGAACCCAGCTCTGCCCAATCCATAGCTCCATCATGAGGGGTGAGTTTGTGCTGGGTGAACTGGACACGTTCTTGACCGAAGTCGGAGGCTGCAGGTGGGAGCAGGAGCCGAGTGGGAGGCTGTGTGGGGAGATGGGGAATAGCTTCCATCTGGTGTTACCTCCTGCTGTGAGCACAGCTCCAATCTCCACCCTGGAAGGACATGAGGTTAGAAGCAGAAAGCCAATGGACAGGGAGAAAAACGAAACAATCACATCAGCTGCAGCGGAGAGGAGACGCTGGGAGGAGACGCTGGGAGCTGCTGTGCTACCGACACCTGTCTCTGCACCTGTTCCTGGTGGCCGTCACTCAGCAGCGGCACACGAAGGGTCCAGACCTCTCACTCAGCAAGTGTGGATTAAGCATTCGTTCTTGGTGAGGGCATGAATATTTGGGGATGAACGTAACAATGGCAAGAAAATTTACATTTCTGGGTTTATAAAATACAAACACTTTTACGATCTAATTCAGTAAGTAACTAATTTGGGAGGGATTAAAAATGGCTGAGCTCTCACCGTGTGCACGTGTGATGTGTCCACACACGTGTATGTAGTGTACATACACACAGGATCTGAGTCCAGCCCACACCCAGCGCAGCAGATGTAGGTTACAACAATCGGAACTTCAAGTTAGATGTACCAAGGACGTCTTCAGGTGGGAAAGGTGACGAGTCAAAGCAAAGTTGTGTCTCCTGAAGATCAGTGAGGCAGACAACCAGGATGCAAACGTCCCACACTTAAAACACCAGCAAAGGCTCGGCGCCTGTGGCTCAACGGGCTAAGGCGCCCGCCATGTACACCTGAGCTGGCAGGTTCGAATCCAGCCTGGGCCCCACAACAATGACGGCTGTAACCAAAAAATAGCCGGGCATTGTGGCAGGTGCCTGTAGTCCCAGCTACTTGAGAGGCGGAGGCAGGGGACTTGCTTGAGGTTGCTGTGAGCTCTGATGCCACAGCACCTATCCAGGGTGACAGCTTGAGGCTCTGTCTCAAAAAAAACAAAAAAACAAAAAAAACAACACAGCAAAGATTAACAGACGGGGGACGTGAAACGAACAAACTGTGGCCAGAGCAGAGCCCTGACCCCCAGTGAGAAGGGACCACAGCACAGGGTCCCAGAGCAGCAGGTGCAGGGCTGGGTGTGGAGAGAAGGGGACGCTCCTGCACCCCTGGGGGGCTGAATAGCAGCACGGCCTCTGTGGGAAGAAGCAAGGAGAGTCCTCAGAGGACTAAAGGTCCACCTTCCCTTTGATCCTGCAGTCCCACTACTGGGTATCACCTAATGAAAAAAGCAATTTCACCATAGGGACAACGGCACCCAGACGTTTAGAGTGGCCCAATTCACACTCCTCGCAAAGATGTGGAAACAACCCAAGTGCTGTTCAGCACACGAATGGACAAACCATGGCAAACGTACACGTGGAACACTATTCAGCCATGAAAGATGGAGGCTTTGTCTTTGTTACAACACGATTTGAGCGGCACAGTAATGGAAACATTCATGCTGCTCAGTGCCGTTTGAAACTCCTAGGACAACATGCTCATGAGGGAGGAAAACCCCACCAAACTCAACAAGCCAGGAGTCGGTGAGGGTCAGTGGGTTCCCGCCCAGCGGGACCATCGTGCAGGTGTGTGGCCGGTGTGCTGGGCCAAGGTCCCGCCACAACTTGGGCTTTACCTTACAAACATGAACAATGTAAACTACATGTATGTACCTTATGTTAATCTTAAATTTAAAAAGACACGAATGCAACAGCAAAAGAGGTTAAAATCAATTTTAAAATATTCTAATTATATATTGAAATAAAGATTTCATTTGGAGCATTGAAGAAGGGCTTTTAAAAATATTTTTGGAGATTGCTGCTTACTGTAGGACCTTTGAAGGAAGGAAAATAAAAAAGCTAAATCCAGAAAGCCTTTAGATTACAGAGGAAAAGTAGATACAATGCTTCTGTAAACAAGGATGGATTTATCAACTACTGAGGCTCGTGTGAATGTAATATATGTGTGTATACAGCATGTTACCAAACTAAGAAGTTCACCTGTTAGTCAATTTCCCAAGCAAAATGCAGCACATTTTTCTTCTGAAGCAGAGCAAAAGTTATCTCTGAATTATTAGTTTCATTTAAGTAGAATTTTCCTTGTTGGTTTAGTAATAAATCTAAGGAAATGACCTGATCATTTGTTCTCTTACGGGTGCATTAATAAAGCCTTTGCAGGATTAAACCTTTTCTTCACTACGTGATATCAAGTCATTCTCATTATTTACTATGAAACGTAACAATAAACCCCTGACTTTAATTGTCACTAAATTATGCCGCTGTTACTACTGTACATTTCTCTTTTTTTTTTATTTCACAAAATGAGAGCTATTTCTGGAAACTTAATACATTTTACACAAAGGGAAAACTATTTTTGTTAGAATCAACAATATTATTAACCTGTTATTAATAGGTAATGAACCTGTGTAGATCTCTACCTAGAAAAATGGAGAGATAGTTGATATAATATTCTAAAGAGATCTCAAGGATTCCCTCTCTCTGTCACCTCATCTGAAGTGGCTGCTAGATTTCTATCTATTCTGACATTCTGTGGCTCTCTAAAAGGTTAGGGAAGTGAGGTTTGCTGCATAGTAATGATATGGGTCTCGGGGATTCGAAGAATGAATCCCTGGGCCACAGGATCAGTGGTAAGACAGGGTTTATTCACAGAAACAAAACAAATTATACACACACAAAAAAGCTCCTGGCACAGAGAACCCAAGAGGGCAGCAAGCTCTCCTGCTCCCTCTTTGAGCTCCTGGGTTTATATAGTCGCAGGGGGCTGTTTTGCTGGAACCCAACGTTGACTTTTAGGGCATGAGTCTTCGTGAGTTACAGCCAGGTCTCTAATCAGCAGCAAGGCACCAGAACTCTCAGGCCCTGGAAACTCACATGAGGAGACACCAAGGCCCCATCCATGAAAATGACCAGCCAGAAGTGCATGGGGAGGGGACAGCAAGGTGCCAGTGTGACCCCACAGGTGTCCGGCCCTTCCAGCAAGCTGGTTCCTCCAGCCACAGTGACATCAAGGCTGCCAGGGCTAAAGCGGCAGGTCGTGGCACCACCTTGTCCTGTATCAGTAACAAGACCCCAATCCTGTTTAATGTACGCTAAAGCCTTTGTTCAGGGAAGCCCATTCCAGCAAGAGAGACGTGCAGTCAGATGGAGAAGCCTTATCATCATCTTCTATGGGGTTTTGAGAAAGACAATCTAATTATCACCATTAATTTTTGCTTTTCTGTAAAGAATACTAAAGGTGCCACTGGTTATGTGCAAAGTTCAGGGATGTTGTTGAATTCCTGCTGTTTTCCTGAATTCACCTTATCGCACTTCCCCAGTTCTCCTCTTAGCCACTTGGAATTTACTCATTTGGCATTTGGATATTGGCCCATGCTAATCAGAAGAATTGCATAACTATAAATTTTACTGAGGATAACTTTTAAGAATACAAAGCAGAGAGGGAGTCTGAGTATACGCCATGCCTTCCTGTACTCTTCCTAATAATGTGTGTATTCCTGTTCTTATCATTTTGGCCATCAAAAGCTCCCCATCTGCTAAATGATGTGTAGCTCCCTAGAGCAGCAGCCGAAAGTCCAGTCTTGACCCAACAGTACCAGTAATTCCTCATGTCAGTACGATAAGATCTCTGACTTGTGATCATTCCACCTCAATTTTTCACGCACATTGTGCTGTTTTCACAGTAACATAACAGGTGTCTAATTGTTTCTTTCCCAAGAAAACAAATCTTTGGCATAACAGGTAGGTGGGATGTGATCATTGGCGGAGCAGTGGAGGGAGGGATCCGTCCGTGCAGGGCTGCTTGGCAATGATGAACTACCTCAGAGGATGCTGTGGGCCCTTGATAATCACTACATTTTACAAACAAAGAACTTTGTGAGTATAATTCATTGTGATGCTGTATCTAATATAATACTATAAAACAAATTGAGTCTGACGGCTATAAAAACATGTCTGACAGCTTGAAATATTACCCAAGCACTCTGCTGGGTGATTGATTTGGGAACATGGAGGTGATGGTGCTGAGTTATGTTTTTATGAAATGCATTATTACGAATAGAGAAAAAGGTCACTTCTTATAACCAACATACCCATTTTTTTTCACATATTGATTTTATTCTCCAGGATTTCTACTTGGCTGACTGTTCTAATCACTGCAATTCACCACTGTCTGTCAGTTGATGGGTTATTCTTAAGTAAAAGATTAGGTCTAAAAGTTGCCTTGCTTGCTGGGAGTTATTTTAAAAATAACCATGACTTAAGAATATGGGGAAATGGGCCTAGGAGGGGAGGGGCAGGGGAGGATAGGTGGTGGGAGGGTAATTGATGGGATCATACCTATGGTGCATCTTAGAATGGTGAAACTTACTAAATGTAGAATATGAATGTCTTTACACAATAACTAAGAAAATGCCATGAAGGCAATGTTAACCAGTTTGATGAAAA
>CAUYON010084364.1:0-32915 GCA_963573935.1 Arctocebus calabarensis | reverse complement strand
TGGTGAAGACGCCAGTGGACTCCACAACATACTCAGCGCCTGCCTCACCCCATTTGATTTTGGAGGGATCTCGCTCCTGGAAGATGGTTATGGGATTTCCATTGATGACAAGCTTCCCGTTCTCAGCCTTGACTGTGCCATGGAATTTGCCATGGGTGGAATCATACTGGAACATGTAGACCATGTAGTTGAGGTCAATGAAGGGTCATTAATGGCGACAATATCCACTTTGCCAGAGTCAAAAGCAGCCCTGACGACCAGGCGCCCAATACGACCAAATTCGTTTATTCCGACCTTCACTTTCAACACGGGGCTTCGGGGATGCGGCTGGTGCTGCACTAGAAAAAGCAGCGGTCTGACGAACGGGAGGGCCATTTTAATTTACTAAAATATGTCAGATTTTCTCCCTTATAACAAAGAAAACTACAAAAAAAGTATCTGATAAATGCATGAGTGTATCACAGAGTTCAGTGAACTTTTTTTTTCACAGCAGAAAACACAAATTTCAAAACCTGTAAGCTCTTATTCATCTTCACTTTTTCTTGGAAATGCAAAGAGTGTTCTACTAAAAAGCGTGATTTGTATTTCTTAATGTGAAATCTACTATAATAGTTCTGTGAATGCTTAAAAACAGCAATGTCTTCACTAACAAGTATGCTCATTAAAGAAAAAAGAGAAAGAGAGAAAGATAAGACCAAAAAAGTAAAAAAGAAACCAAGAAAGAAGGAAGGAAGGAAGGAAGGGAGGGGAAAAGTAAGAAAGGTAAATAAGAAGTAATTTAAACTATTTTCTAACTTGATTTTAGAATACAATTTATGAGAATAGAACCTAAGAGGAAATAACCAAATGAAATTGTCTGTGGGTAATACAAATTAGCTCAATATCCCAAACTATTTTATAAACTTCAATTTACTTCTATTACTGCAAAACTGAGTAGTAAAAAATTACTTTTCAGAATTTGAAATATAATCCAGTTTAAATATAATTCTTTAAATATGCTTTAGTTTGAATGCGAATGGATAAATAACTCAAACAATTTGTCAAAATACTGTATGGAACAAAACCGGCTTGCTGTTCAAGTAATAGGAAAATATTAGTCAAAACACAGGCCTCACGTAGCATTTTTATTAATGGAGCTTTTCTTCCAAGAAACATCCTATTTCTTCTGCTTCATCCTCTGTCATGAGTTGACATGTGTCCCTCTGAAGACAGTGTGTTGAAGCACCGGCCACTAGAGTCTCAGAGGTGACTTTGTTTGGAAATAGGGTCACTGCAATACTTAGCTTCACTACCCTGAGGGATGCGGGGGGTAGTGGGACGTCACCCCATGACCGGTGTCCTCTGACAGAGGCAGAGCAGGAGAGCGTCTGGGGGTGAGGAGAGATGGAAGTTCATGGCTGCAGGCCTGGGAGCCTCAGAGATCTCCAGACTCTCATGGGGAGCTCGGGAGGGGCAAGGACGGTTCCCAGTCGGCCTCAGAGGAAGCGCATCCCTAGGGCCCCTGGATTGTGGACTTTGCCTGCAGAGCCGGTAGACAGTACTGTTCTGCTATTTCAGCCACTCTCGAGGCTCCCTAGGTCTGCGTTCTCACATAATGCCGGTTTCTGGGAGCTCTCAGTCCTGAAAGCCAGCACACTCGGACAGCGACTGTTTGGGAACTGGCTTTACTGCGTCCTTGGCCATTCACAGTTTATTGAAGGCTTCCCATAAACCTCCCCTTGACTTGGTGACCATTGAGCCCACCCTTGTCTCCCTGTGACCAACCTTTTTTACCTGACGGCCACCTGAGTGTGTTTGGGACCCTGGGTCACAGCAGTAAGAATTTCCTTTACCCCACATTGGATTCAGAGACAACTCAAGTTTCCCAGTACAGCAAAGTGGGCTGTGCCTAGAGGCTCGGCCCCCTCTGGACTCACTCCCTGTCCACATCTGCTCTCATCCTGACCCCTCTGGACCCCAACCCTCCACACCCACTCTCATCCCCAGGGCCCACTTACTCTTGATCAACCAGAGCAGCCCACTGCTCCAGAAATTCATGTCTGAAGTTTCAAACCGAAAAGTCAAAAAGGAACATATCGTCCTTGAAAGTTCCTATAGAGTAGATTTGAGTAAGAAAAAAAACTGTGATACGAGACTCGCACCCAGAAAATGCATCTCTGCTGCCTGCACTGTCTTCTCTGGGCACAGGTGTGGACACAGGATTCCTACCCACTCAGCACAGACAAAGAGCCGCTGTTGATGAACAAATGAATAAAGAAGTGAATAAATGAATTTCCCAACCCCTTAGTAGGAAATGGTTCTTTAAAGGAAAAATGGAGACATGGAATGTATCTGGTTTTCCTACTTTAAGCAATAGCGAGTATGTGCCCAATGTGTTAATGACTCAGGAAAGGAAGAATAAAGGATGACAAAAAATAATAAATTTTAAATAATGAGGTCGTGCAGGGTGTCATATTGCCGAGACTGGGGGATAAGAATGAGTTGCAGTTTGAGCAAGACTGGTCCTGGGGAGATGTCGGGTGTGAGGGGCGACTCAGGTGGCACTGTGGTGACTGGGACTGAAATAGGTTTGCAAGGTGCTCAGCGAGGAAACTCCTGGACCTAGATAGATCAAAATCTAACTGGGGGGGGGGGCAGGGAAGAGCAGCCTATGTGACTAAAAAACATAGAAGTTGCAACTAAGTCCATGTCGAGGAGGATGGAGGCTGTGGGGACCCTGGAAGACAGGCTGACACTGGTGGAGTTTGTGAGGCAACTTCATCACCCATCTCATGCAGAGTTTACGCATCACCTGCATTGACTCAGGGAGCAGAGGCACCAACTCCTGGGATTTGCACCTGCTGTGCATTGACTCAGGGAGCAGAGGAACCAACCCCTGGAGTTTGCACCTGCCATGTGTTGACTCGGGTAGCAGAGGCACCAACCCCTGGAGTTTGCACCTGCCATGTGTTGACTTGGGTAGCAGAGGCACCAACCCCTGTCATCATCACCACACACAGTGGGAAAGTAGCTTACCTGACATAAAAGAAAAGCTCAGACTAAATAAGGGGAGGAAAAAAATCTGTCATTTGACAAAATCTGAAAAAGAGAAACCTAACTCTTTCATAGAATAAACCTTTCCCCCATAAGTTGTGGATATCATTTCCCTACACATGCTTTATACCCCGTGTGTGAACATTTCCGAGCTATGTTAAAAAGCACTTAGATTTCTCAGGAAAAGTATCCTTGTTTACTTTTTCTAGTCTAATAATGTCATCAATTTGTCAGGTGCGTGTGGAACAGCTGAGAAGAGACACTTCGGCGCCCGGCAAAGCAGAGTACATTCACACCCATTCGAAAGGGGCTCGGCTATTAGCTTGTGAAACAAAACCAGCAGCAGGATTAAGGGACTAATTAAACTTGGCAAATATGGCTACAAGTAGACGTTGAATTGCTGTAAGCATAACAAACAGCATCATCAGGCCTCCCTCTTTCCAAGAACAGTGGATTAACTCCTTAAAGTGAAGTAGAAGGAACAATCAAGAAAGAGAAAAAGAACAAAGAACTCTTAAGTTCTAATAAAAATGAGCAATTGATGCAGTGGACACCACAGGCTCTGAAGACAGTCAGCACTCGGGGTAATTTGGTAGCAGGAAGGCAACTAAGGTAGAAAAATGGAGACTCGAAGTTCTAGCAAGAATGTTTTCATGTAATTGAAGACACATGTGACCTGAATCCAAGGAGAACTATTTTACATGGTTTTGATGAGATTGTAGACTAACATCTCAGTAATAGATTGCTTTGGAAATAAACCTGGAGGAGTAACCTGTGGGCAGGTGGCCCCTGCTTGCCAACAGTCCCAGAAGAAGTCATGGACTCAAGACGCATTTCCTATTGTGTTAGAATGGAAAAGGACAGAGGCGGAATTCCCGTGTCAGAGACTCTTTGGGGTCTGGAGGAAGCCAGGGAGTCATGGCGGGCTCTGTGATCAGGGTTGCAAGGCCGTCTGGAGAGCTAAGTGTGGTGCAAACTGAGCCCAGGGGTGACCCCAGCCCTTTCACCTGTGTCTGGGAAGTTCATCCTGAGAAAGAATGTCATGGGCCAACATCCTTTCATCCCTCCTGAGAGATGTTGTAATTACCTTTGCTTTATATATCTGGTAACTGGGACGTAATCAAAGCGTCGCCCCCTCGCCTCACCCTGGAGGCCTGGTGTCAGCAGAGCTGCCCACGCGGTGCTGGGAGCTTCATTTGCATCAGCGAGTTGGAGATGAGATCGGAACTTCACACCAGGTCAGAGGCTCTCAGAGGAGCAGAGTGTCCGCTCGTGAAGTGAAAGGGACAAAATTCCCTTCCCTCCTCCAGAGCTGACCAACATTATTTCATTTTGCTTAATGGCCTCTAATTACCAGTTGTCAACCCAAGGTCACATACTAAGCCTTTTGACAACAAGATTTTTCTAGAATTATTTCTAATAGGCTCAGCACTCATAAATTGCCACCACTGTGTAAGCTCAGAGGTAAGCCCAGAGGAGGGGTCCACTGTGATGAAAACGGGCTCCCCACCATGCACCTGCTCCCTGCATCCTGGGAGCACCGCTGTAGGTTTTCCTCCACGCTTACCTCTCCAAACCTCCTTGAAACCCTGTTTGCAGAGCACATCGTGACTTCCCTGGCTCTCTGCTGCATCCCAAAGAGTCTTTGACGTGTGGATTCCGCCGCTGTCCTCTCCCATCTTCCCCGGACAATTAAACCACCAACCGCCTGTACTTCCACGTTCTTGTAATACTGACTCGACTCAGATAGTAGTTCCATGCAATGAAATCCTTTTGTAAAAATTGTAAATTAAAAAAAAAAAGTGTACATTAATGGCAGTAAGAAAAGAAAAACTCAACACATGCAAAGTCAAGAAGGTTCCAGCGGACACTGAGGCGTGACTGGGCTGGGGTCACTGCCTTCTGTATCTCTCTTGGGGTCTGGAAAGGGGCCACACACTGTCACCCAAGCCCCCTCTCACATACATAATCACCTACATTAATTGGAATAAAGGATGGAGGAATAAGAAAATAAGAATAGAATTGGAATTTGGGCATCACTGGTGTTCAGAATGACAGATGCCACCCTGGAGTTCAGGAAGGGGCTCCCCCACGCTCAGCTTATAGGAAAGGAAGAGGAATCTGGACCAGCCTTGAGGCAGCACCTCGCCCCAGAGCTTCGGGGACTGGGTGACGGGACTGGTACACAGCTGACGGGACTGGTACACAGCTGACAGCTGACAAGGCCACCTCCCTCCGTGCCCTGGCAAGGCGGTGCAGAGTACACTGTGTGTATGGGGGGCACTCACATTGTTTTTATCTTTTATTTCTCTAGTTCTTAGCTTGGGGTTTCCCTCTAGGTGAGTAGAAACCGAGGAGGGAGCCTCTCACCTCACCCGCACCTGCCCTGGCAGGGTCTGCTGCCCCCACCGGCAGGAAGAAGGGGGGGCCGGTCCTGGAGCTCACGGGCAACGTCGTGGCAGGAGCTTTCTTAGAGACACCAGTCAGGATGCGTGGAACATGGACTGGTGGACCTCACATCCTCCCCGAGATCCCAGATGCAACCAGGGCAGCTTCAGATCCAACTCTGCAAATTCCCCCTGGGAATTCACCCTGAATGAAACCCCAGCCAAAGGCTGGATGTCCAGCAAGTGTGAAGGAGCTCGGGGAGAGAGATTCGCAGTGTCAGGAGAGTCGGGTCATTAGCTGGTAAAGCTTAGACTCTGCTCAGATCCCAAATATTTGTGGGCTGATGTTTGATGTCTGCTTGGGGCTAGAACAGAATGAGTCCTGGGAAGAGGGAACATAAATCCTGGAATATTTACTGGGACTAGGGCACGTCTTTTTCTTTAGCGTTTCCGTTCATTTTCTGTGTATAATACTCATCTTTCTGTTTACTAAATCTGGGAAAGTTCAGTGATGTGGAAGGTTCCGGGTCTCCCTGGAGGCAGCAGTTTTGTCACTTGGTATTTTTGGGAATGTGAAGGGCTTGGTGACCGCAGGTGTGGAAATGCCATTGGTCAGTGGGAAAGAAGCCTATTAGCACCTCACCGAGACACCTCACCATGCAAAGCAGTAAATTCTTAATGAGACCCTTTTACACTGAAAAATAATGGATTACAGTGAACTCCAAAGAGCAACGTGAATTCCTTCAGCCAAAGCCATTGTCATCAGTCGCAGGAGAAATGAACCCCAGTCCCTCTGGCTGTGCAGGGGAGTCCTGGTATTTAAGGATTAATATCTTTCCTGCCCCAAACCAGCTCATGAGGGCTCAGCTAAGATTCCTTGCCTCAGAGAGCCCGTGTCCTGGTGAGAACTCAGACCATCAAAGCGCTGTGGTCCCACCAAGGAGGGGGCCTTTTAACTACCCTCTGTCCATTTCTTACCACCTCCAATTAAATAAAATGAGTGTTTTCCTGAATCCTATTTTACTACAAGCCTGGGTACAAGGCCAGACTAGTGTTGGATAAACACTGTCAGATGCTCTCTGGACTGGTCATCTCACCCATTTAATATTAGGGTTATTTGTAGCCCAAAGAATAGTCCACATACGAAAGCTTTGAGATACACAAATATCAGGAAACTTAAAATCCATGCAGATGGAAACAAATGAAGCCCTCCCAGCAGCGCCGATAAGCCAAGCAAGTTGAACCCTGCTCGGTGACTCAGAGAGGTCACAGTCAACTGTTCCCTGGGAGTGGAGCAAAGGACCCTAACCCAGCCTGTCTGGGAACGCTCAGAGTGACCACGTACTCTCCTGAACGGGGCCTGCCTGGGCTCCCAAACGAGGCTTTATGCTGACGGAGCCGAAAGTTCTCCCCCTCACCTTCTGGTCCAGGAAACGGTCTTGCAGCCTCAGACACGGCCGCCTGATCTCTGCCTGGCCCTGAATCACGATGCCCCCCGGAGTAAATTGTAAATGCCATAGAGAGAAGGCAGAGGGGAGCAGAGGGCGTCTCCTAAACAGCACAGCTGTGCATCCCGAGGGCGTCTCCACGTAAACAGCACAGCTGTGCTTCCCTCACCCCGAGACACCGTGATGGGACAGGAGTAAGACCTCGCCCTCCGTCTGCCAGGGCTACCGTCATGGTGGGGTGCCCGCCACAGGACCTTTCACCCTTTGGGTTCCCTGGTTTCGCTGCTTAAAGACGGTTATTCAGAGCTGGGAATGGGCGCAGAGAGAAGCCAGGGATGGTGGCACAGATGGAGAAGCAAAGGGAGTCGGAGCCACCGCCCACCTGCTGCCTCACGCACCAGCCAACTCTCCTCCTGTTCAGAAGTGACCATTTCATGCACCTGTGAAGTGCGTCTCAGGCCTTGCGGCTGAGTCTGGACAGGAGTTTGTTTACGTTTGCTCTGGGCCCGTTTATTACGCTGTTAGCTCCTCAAAGAAGCCCGGCCTCGGAGAGGGAAGGTGTTATGCCCTGATGTTACTCACTGCTATGATGGCTTTTATCAAGCGGGCAGTGAGCCTTGCAACGAATATTTTTGAGGAGAGGATTGCTTTGAAGGTGCATGGAAGGCCCTAACTGGTGTGAATTCTGCTTCAGTGGGGCCGTGCACAGTGCCCTGCATGCCTGTGTGGGTGGGACGGGAGGCAGACACGGAAAAATTCCTGGGGGCAGCGGAACTCACAGGTTCAAATCTGCACTTTCAGACCTACCTACTTTTTATGGTTGTGCATCACAATATTATATTTTTGTCACAAACTTACTAATAAAAATATACCTGAAGGCAGAAGGCATCAATTAGAATACTGACGTATTACTTTTCAATTCTCTGGAACTACAAGTAAATTTGTGGTTCAGAAAGTGACAATAAAATGGCCTTTGCTCTGGCTTTAGGAGGCTTTGGTGATATTACTCTGAACTCAATCCCATAAAGCCAATTTTCTCGAGATTTTTTAGGAAATGTCAGAAGGGGTTCAACTTTCCAGCAAAAGCACTTGGGTTCTCTGTGCAGTGGACTTTCTGGAGAATTAGTCTCAAAGTAAAATACTAGCAGGAAGCCTTTTTTAAAAAACGAAGCTGTTGCTGTCCCCAAAGCTGGCTTTACTCAGAAGATGAAAGCATTTTCCTTGTAATAGATATTTACTGCCACTGTATTGCAGGGAGCTTGGGGGATCCCCCACGGCATCCCCAGGCTGTGGCATTACTTCATTATTTTCCAGTTCCCCAGTTTGGGGGGTGCTTGTTCTGCATGGACCCGGACTGACAGGTGTGTGAAGAGGCCATGTAACAGTGGCTTAACCTAGTGTGATGGTAGGTAAGACAAATAAGCATTTGTATTTTCAGGAATAAAAATGAACAAAATTATTGACCAAATTATAATTTAAAGTTTTAGGTTTTTGATTGAGTTTTTCTATCTGAGACTTTCTCTGTTGTATATACTAACTGATTTCTGGAAAAATAAACATGGAAGATAATAAACTATAAGTTATGTTTATTTGATATGTCAAAGAAATTGTGAAAAAATGAGAAATAAAACTATTTATAGAATTAATATCTCAAAAATGTGAAAAATTCTGAGTATTTCAGGTGATTTTATTAGGTAACCGTTTCCATAAGTGTTTCTCTGGAACTTCCTGCTAAGGCAGGTGAACTTGACAGGTGAACTTGACAGGTGAACTTGACACCGGGGTTGCCCTCAAATTCTCCTCTCAGCAGCACGTGGGGAGAAGGTTGCCCTGGTTTTGTTTATTTCTATATAGGTTTCATCTACTCCACAACCCTATAAATGTCATTAAATTCTATGTTTCCCAAAGCATTAACTTAACAAAAAGAAAAGATTTTTAGGTAGGTGATAGCATTTTTAGGTAGGCAGGATTGACGATAATAGATTGAAATGAATTGAATGTTTTCAAGGCTGCGAAATCTCGGACCATTAAACAATAAAGTAACTCAAACCCACAAGGCGGTGACAACACTGGCTCGGTGTCCGTCAGCTCCGGCCTGGGCATCTCTCCATGTGCTTAATGGCCAATTCTGATGCTTAGGTTTTTTCCAGTATTTAAGGTCTGTGGGGACAGACAAATGAATACAGTTATTTTTTCCAAAGCTTTGGTATTCCTGTTGATTTTTCAGGGTCTGAATCTGGGGGGGTTATAATCATCATGCATTTGAGTAACTGCTTTTCTGGGTCTCCGAGTGGACCCCTCACCCCAGGGTTACCCAGGGAGGGGGCCCTGTGAATATGCAGGAGCCACCTCAAAGCAGATCACTAATTATATAAGATGGAAACTGGCCCTCCGGAATTCATGCCCTTACTTACGTCTTTATTCTTCACACCTATCCAAATGCCGAGTTCCCCCTGGCACCATCATAACCCCTGGAAAGCTAAAGTTACCACAGTAGATATTCAAGGAGTATTGTTCCTCTCTTAATATGTGAATGGATAACAATGTATTTAGGAATGAGCACATTCAGACACTGTTTACTTGCAACATTATTTGGCATTAGTAGAAATAAAAAAAAGGCAATATACTCTGGACAAAAGGTCATTATCACAAGTAATACACAAACACAAGGACATGAAACAACAGAATGCACATCCAGGTCCTGTGCTCCGGGGGGGACGTCCCGGGGAGAAGCTGCAGGGCACGGCTCTCACGTCTGTGCAGTGCCTGAGCCCTCCCTGGCTCTGCCCACAGAAGCCAGGACGCTGTCCCTGAGCTCGCAGGAGAGGAGATGAGTGGCAGGGCTGGGGACCATGGCATTCGGGCCACTTCTTCATGTAACTCCTGTGTCTTCACTGCCAGGTAAGCACCATCAGGTCGCTCCGCTTCCATTTGATGCTGTGGACCTGTTGTGCACACCTGACCTCACGGCTGGGCAGGTCAACATTCTCCAGGTCATAAGGGACAGCTCAGGTCACATGGCAGGTTGGTGGCCTGTGGTTGAGCAGTGCCCAAGAGCGACCCTTCGGCAGGAGAACAGCCGTCCCTGGATGAAGGAAAGGCCTCCCTCCAGCCCCACAGGAGAGGCAGACTCTCCTTCTGTCCAGCCGGTGACTTTGGCCTTGGTGGCTGGCTACACAACATTGCCTTAGCAATAGATAACCGGGGCTAAGAAAAAATAGCGCCTTGACCTCTGAGGCAAAATATAAATAAAAACTAAATAACAAGTAGCATATAGTGTATGTATCCTCATGTAAAAGGCAGTAAAATAAACTACCCATGATACTAGTGTAAGCACAAATAAGCAGAACCCAGGGTAAGTTAAAAAGTATTGATTAAAATCAAGCATTTCCACCTATCAAAAGACACCACAGAGTGTTGAAAGGCAAGCCATAGTCTGAGACAGCTGCCAAAACCCAGAATAAGCAAAAGAACGGCAACAAAAATATACAAAGCATTTTTACAAAACAATAAGAAGACATGTCAGTGAGCAGGAGAAAGTCTGACACTTCACGAAAGACCATCTCCAAGGAGCAGACACACGTGGATTATTCAGACAAGTGTCCTCGGGAAGCCGTAGATGAGTCCACGGCAACAGACGCCACACAGGCCACCCACACGGACATGAACCCACATAGTCCTACCAGGCGTCCCCTGGAGTCTGCTGCAGGTGTCTAAAGGGGAAGTGTACTGCTGTCAAGAATGCAGAGAATCGACCCAGTAAGAGATGATCTAATCTGCAGAAAGGGAAGATGCGCCCACAGATCTGCGCACTTTCCTTCTCCTCAGAGTTACTGTGGACTTGAACAGATCCACTCGCATATCCTTCCAGGTCTATCCCCATTTTTGAGCCATTGGCTCCCCAAAATAAAATCCCAAATGCAGCATGATCAGAAATCACAGTTTCCATACTGTGGTGTAGGTGCAAACAGGAGGACAACGCGACATTGAGCCTTGTCTCTCAACCAAGCACAGGGCACAGCTTGGCAAAACGAATAGAATTTAGAGGGTGGGCTGGAGAAATGCAGAAAAATAAACTAAAATCGGCTGCATGCGGCTGTGGTAATGGTTGGCGCCAGTAACTGCCTCATCTCAGTGTGTGCTCATTACGTGAGGAAGAGCTGCTCACAGCCGCTTAATGAACATGCAGACCCCCAGCCACGCCAGCTTCGGAGCCGCAGGGAAGAGGCCACGGGCACTCGGTGGGCTGGAGCTGAGTTTGCAAGTACTTGAAAAAAATGCATTTGATGAGCTGCGTTAATCTCCCCGCACAACTCCCCACAGTTCACGATTAGAAGTGCACTCACACTCCAGCCTCGCTGAGTGCTTCTGAAAGGCTTTCACATTTAGGTTATGAGTTTTATTGCGGGCACGTTATTAAATGTGAACCCGCTGCACAGGGCTCCCTGTGATGACGCCCAGGGACCTGGCTTCTGTCTGCATTGCACTGCACTTTGCTGCCAGTGTCATCCACTAGAGAGGTTTGGAAGAGATGTAAATTTGCTACCAAGCAACTCTCCTTTTCTCTGTCACTGGAAATAGGCTGAGGTGCCATTCTGTGCGTCACAGACCACAGCCGTGAGCCCTGCGTGGGTCTGTGAAGGTGCCCGGCAGTGAGGCTGCAGTCCTGGTGGTCTGCCCACTCCCCTGGTCTCAGAGGTCACCCGCTGGGCGCCCACTGCCCAGGCCCCACCCTCCTCTCCGGCCTCCACCTGCAGCTGTCGGACGGGGCGCGGCAAGACACCCAGCAGCACCGGCTCACCTACACCTGTGCTCTGCACCCAGCTGGCCCACCTGTCCTGCCCAGTCTATGGGGGGTGTGGCCCAGTGGCCCTGGGTCTCCTGTATCACCACGTCTTGTTATTGTATTTTATTGGTATTTTGGTTCATTCCTATCAACTTTCACAACGACGCTCGTCCTCCCCTCTTTACACAGGAGCGCGATTCCCTCCCCTTCCTCTCCTCCCTCCCTCCCGACTCCTGCTCCCAGCCCCTTCAGGGCTGTTCACTGTGGACCTGAATGGCAAAGCCCCAGTCTCCCTCCGACTTAGCACAGGATGGGGCATCCTTGGCGGCGTCGCCTTCCTCTCGCCACCCTGTGGACTGAGCTTCAGGCTGCTGCGCCCTGGGCTTTTCCTAGAGGCCGATTTGCTGCGTGTGGCTGAAGCTCAGTGGGAAGGAGGCATCTCGAAGCAACACATCCTTCACAGTTCCCGGGGCTGAGGCCACGGGAGGCACTTGGCGTGGCCCTTGGAAGTCAGCGTAAAGCAGCAGGTTCACAGGTCAGAGAGGGGCACTGGGCCCCACCCTCCCTGACTTCCAGCCCCCAGCAGCCCTGCATCATCAGCTGTGCTGCCCCTGGACAGTCCAGCGTCAGACATGGGCTAACAGCCACCTGCGAGCCATCCAACAATCCACAGCCACAGGACACCTGTCCCCGCGGTAAACCCTCATCTGAGGCTTGCCTGGAGGTCTTCTGTCCCCTCCCCCCACTGTATTTCGAACTAGAGTAACATTGCTCAGAGTAATCTCAAAAACTCCTTAATTCATAGAATGCAGCTACCTCCAAGAGCAGTTTGAGGCTGCCTAATGGCTGTGCCTCTCGAAAGACCCGGTGAAGAGACGCCCCATCCAGGACACTAGTCACACCGAGTGCGTCTACTGGAAATGTACTCAAGATAGATTTTGCTGTGATAAGGAAAAATGACATGGGAATTGTGAGCAGATGGTAGTGGCCATCAAGGCTTGTTGGGGTGGAGGGTGGGCACAAGGCCCCGGGTCCTCTGCCTGCTAACTTCACTTTTACCAAAAATTATGCAGCCTCCGTAATGAAAAAAATAGTCAAGAGAACAACACGGACCCACACACGTGGCCAGATACCCCAATCTTCCTCCTCTTTACTTTGGTTTTGTTTTTTAAATTTGCTTTTGTACTAAAGGAATGTCTATTACACTTTAACTAAAAAATATAAAGCAAATTTTTAACGCTTCGTTTGAAAGCCAATCTACGTAGAGAATTTTATTACTAGAGTCTGTATGACCAGAGTTCTAAAGCAGGTGAAAGAAGCCCAATCTGTACAATTAATGCCATTGCTCTTTTCTGGAAATCTTACGCTTTCAAAAGATGCTCAGAAAAATAATCTATAGATAAATCACGTATTAGCAAAGTATCTCCCCCGTCAGTACTAATTTTAGGAATATTATGCATCTGTTAGAATAAGAAATAGTGATTACTTTTACCACGTCCTTCAGATTCAAATGCTTGTAACATTTTTCACATGTCAGAGTGTTATCAATCAGAGAGTCCTTCAGAATTTAGTAAAATTTCCCTATATTTAGCACGGTTTTCTTTATTAGATAGCATATCCTCTGACACAATGGAAGCTTACGATATTTCTATGGAGAAAACTGCATGCAGACTTGATTACAGCAAGTCACAATCCTTCAATTTTCCAAAACTTGAGCTCTGTGCTCAGAGGCACTAGGTGTGGAAGGTAAAAGTACCTTTTTGAAATAAAGCCAGCAGTAGCCAGGTGACTGTGCTTGCCCACCAACAAAGTCTGATCCTATCTTAGGTCTTGTTAGTAATGAACATAGTTAGCAGTTTCCGTAGCCGTTCAAGTAACCCGGAACCTCCGCTCCCATATTTCCCGGGCTCCTAATAATCCCTGTGCCCTGCTGGAGCTGCCAGCCCATTCACAGGGCTTTTATTGGGTGCTTAAAATGAATAGTAGACTCTTTCCAGAGCCAATTGTTCCTCCGTTCTAACAGGAAAGGGAAAAACAATAACTGTGTCATTCCTCCGTGAGAAGCAAATAGCATTTCGCTGTGAATGGAACAATCCCCACTCCATGTGTAAAGGCAGTCAGGTGTGCAGGGCTTTCCTCTCGAATTCTGTGGCCCAATCTTTGGCTCAGGCTGAACATTGATTTTCTGCTCATTAGAGTTTCCAGGAACGCAAGGTGTCTGGGTGAACCAGCAGCTTTCCCGGAGACTCCCCCGGACATCCCTTCATGGGGCGCTGAGCGCTGAGGAAAGACCTACAGACTGGCCCTTCCCCGCCACGCCCAGGCCTGGGCCACGCCGCCCACACCTTATAAGGATTGATTTTCTCCCTTGCAAAATAAAAATCACACTTTCATGGCCATTTCTGTTTAACTTATAAATCAAATTATTTTGAAAATGATATATAGCTTCCTAATCCAGTTGTACAAGGGTTTATTGATTAAGCAGACTTTGTTTATAAAACTCTGAGCCTCCACACCGCCCAATGAAACCCAAAACAACTGTCTCAAATAGTTTAACACGTGTATACCTTTCAGTTCTCTCTAGTTCTAGAAGTCACCTCCATATTTCTCGATGAATCATAGGCACGAGCAGCTAATTCCCCAAGACCTGCTTTAAACACGATCCGGTTGTCCTCACAGGTGGTGATCCCACTCGCCCACCTGCCGCACCTGCCACTGTGTCTGCCCACTCAGGTCAGTGTGACACCTGGCTATTAACTTCGACATCTGAAGGATATATACTTAAACTATTTCCTTTTCTTTTTATTTTTTCACCAAATTTGGAGTTCACGCCTGGACTCCCACCTAGTGAAACACAGATTTAAGTGTCTTCTCACCTGTGGAGGCATTTCCTTCACGCCTTCAGCATTCTGCAGTGTAAACCTTGGTCATGTTTCCACCACACTCTTGACCATCACTTTCTCCTGTTTCATCTGTCCTTAGACTTCGGTTGTTGGAAATGTGTGGCCAGACAGGACTAGGCATAAGTGTCACTCTCAGCGTAATGATTAGACAGTCTCCTAGGACGACATTTCCAACCTTCAATAACTCTTGGAGTCAAGAACCCGCTTGCATTCTCCACCCTTTGTAAGCACTGAACTTGGAGCTTCTCAGCTTATAGGAAGCATCAGTCTCTCGGCAGCCGTCCCCCTCAGATGTGCCGTTTATGACTCGAAACGGAGCATCATTCCCAGCTCCAGACTTCCCTGATGTGCGTTTTGGTTCAGCACCTGCTCTGCTGGACAGCGGCTCCAGAACGTCTGCAGGGCAGTGAACAGAAGGGCCGCTGGACACCTCCATCTGGGGCCTGCCTTTGCACACTCTGCTCTTCACGGTCTGGAGGGGGTATTACTCTCATGTATAAAATAGAAATGTTCACCCTATGTCGCAAATAGAATTTGCTCATTCGATTGTTCAATACATAGTAAATTAATGAAGTTTACAGGCTAGAATGAAGCAAACTTAGCCTCATCTCAGTCACCAAAATAAAGATATCAGAAATGTCATTAAAAAAAATACCAGAAATAGCCGGGCACTGTGGCGGGCGCCTGTAGTCCCAGCTACTAGGGAGGCTGAGGCAAGAGAATCGCTTGAGCCCAAGAGCTGGAGGTTGCTGTGAGCAGTGTGACGCCACGGCACTCTACCCAGGGCGATAAAGTGAGACTCTGTCTCTATAAAAAAAAAAAAAAAGAAAAGAAAACCAACACTGACAAATCCTTAGTTGATCTACCTTAGAAATAAAATATAAGATTATAGTAAATAAATGAAAGAGGAGACATTAAAATTGATGCTATACAAACAAAAAGGAACATGAAAGACCACTATGGACAATTAAACACCAACAAATTAACTAGCCCAGAAATGTGAAAAGACAGGTCCCCAGAATACCATGGCTGACTAAGCTTCCCCATCCTACTGTAGTTCTCAGGATATCTGTAATATGTGCTTAGAAATCCTTGATAAGATCCTTGCAAATGGAGTTCTTGAATAAAATGGAAAAATTTCCAAATAGTATGTAATAAAGAATGTGGATAACACTGCAAATCTATAGCCAATATTAATAAAAACTGTTTAAACCAAGGTAGAGTAAACATTAAAGAAAAATAAAAGGGGGAATATAGATAGAAAAGAAAAGTATCTGTCTCAAAGTTGTTACATCTCTGAGCTCTGCTTTTGTCCCTACCAAAATGAGATGTCTTACAAAACATGTGCTCAGCATGTCCAGTGATGCTCAAGATACAAATCCACAGTAGAGTGCTTTCGAGGTTATTCAGCTGTGGTGAAAAGTGTGCAACATGCACATAAAACTCTATCTGCTCTGAACATCTTTCCTAAGTCTCAGAGTATTGGCTTCTCATGGATCCAGGAAATCTCTTGATTCTAGCTGCATATTTTTGAGAAATAAAGTTGTTTTTCCTAACTTGTCAAAAAACAGAAGCAAAGAGTAAATAGCCATTCTACAAAATGGTAGAAAATATTTATAAACCATGCACTGATAAAGTGTTAATATCAAAAATGTCTTTTAAATACCTGTATTTTATTATAAAAAAGAAAACAACCTGGCAGTGCCTATGGCTCAAAGGAGTAGGCCCCATATGCCAGAGGTAGCTACTTCCAAACCAGCCCTGGCCAAAAACTACAAATAAAATAAAATAAAATAAAATAAATCCTAAAACAGAATCAGAATAAAAGCAAACTAGATAACCCCATTAAAAATGGCCTAAGGACCTTATTAGACATTACCACAAAGAAGACATATGGACAATCAAAGGGTAGTTGAAAATAGGTTCTACATTTCTATCAACCAAATAAATGACAATCAGAAATGCAATGAGATATCCCTTATACTTTTTGAGATGGCTACCTTATAAAAACAAAAACAGATACAAAAAATAACAAGCACCAACAGGATTTGGAGAAAATGAAGCAATGTACAGTATCAATAGGAATGTAAAATTGTGCACCTGCTTGGGAAAATATCATGGGATTTCTTGAAAAAATTAAAAAATTAAAAACTAAACTAAAATATGGCCCAGAAAACCTAGTTCTTGATATTTATTTAAAAAAAAATAAAATCAGAATTTTAAAGTAGTGTGTGCATGCCCATGTTCACTATAGCATTATTCACAGTAGCAAAGAAGTAGAACCAATATCAATTTCCAATGACAGGTGAATAGATAAACAAAATGTGTAACAAGCTACACAGTGGAATATTAGTTAGCCATATAAAAGAAGGGAATTTAGCTATCTGTTATAACATGCATTAACTTGGAAGGATTATACTAAGTTGAGTAAGTCGAGCACAGAAAGCACAATACTACATGATTCTACTTCTATAAACTACCAAAAATAAACATACCCTATATTCAAAGTACCGAAGCAAAATCTACCAACCAAGGATACTATGCTAGGCAAATTTTCTCTTCAAGCAGAAGGGGAGATAAAGTTTTTCCAAACAAACAAAAGATGAGGAAATTAATAATCACTAAACCTATATTTTAAGAAATGAATGCTAAAGAGAGTTCTTGAAATAGAAAGGAATGAATGTTGCATGCAAATTAAAACATTTGAAAATATAAAACTCACTGGTAAATGCAAGTACATAGCTAAATTCAGGATACTCCAATACTCATATCTCTTGTACGAGAAATAAAAGACAAATCTATCTAAGCTAATAATAACTATAATAAACTATAATAAACTAATAATAACTATAGCAACCTGTTTAAATATAGGCAATATCCTACAAAAAGATGTAAACTGAGATAAAAAAATGTAAAAATATGTATGTGGGAGAAAAGTAAAGAGCTTTTTAGTTTTTTCTTTGTTTTCTTTTTTCTATTTTCTTTGTAATCAAAGTGAAGTTTACACCACTTTAAAATAACTTGTATTTAAATTATATTTTCAAACCTTGATGGCAACCAAACAGCCAAAACCTACAACAGAGGACCTAAAAGTAAAGACAAACATTCTGAAACATACTGCCAAAGAAAATCCCTTATGTAGAAATAAAAATAGTAAGAAAAAAAAGAAAGAAAAAGAGGAGTTACAAAACAACCAGGAACAAGAAACAAAAGAGCAGTAATAACTTCTTATGTATCAATTATAACAATGAATATAAATGGACTAAATTCTAAAATTAAAAGTTAAAAAGGCAAAATGCATTTTTAAAAGATGGAAATATATGCTGCCTACAGGAAACTTATTTCATCTTTCAAGACACACAGAAACTCAAAGTAAAGGAATAGTAAATGATATTCCATGTAAATGGAAAGTGAAAAAGAACAGGAGTAGTTACACTTTTATGTGATAAAGTAGAATTCAAGTCAAAGTCCTTAAAAAGAAAGAAATACCATCATTATCTAATGGTAAAAATGTCAATTCACCATAAAGATATAACAATGGTAAATATGCATAAGCACCAAATACCACGGAACCTAAATAAATAAAGCACACATTAATAGACTTGAAAGATAGATTCAATGTAATACAAGCAAGGGGCTTCAATACCTCAACAAGGGATAAATCATACAGACAGAAAACCAATAGAGCAACATTAGAGTTAAACATCTGAGACTAAAGGAACCTAATGAACATTTACAGAAAATTTCATCCAACTGATGCATAATGCATAATGCTTTTCTTAAGCACATGAAATTATCTGTAGGATGGACCATATGTTAGGGCAAAAACAACTTTCATAAAAATGAAAAAAAATTGAAATTACATCACATATAGGTTTTGAAAACATCAGAGAAAAAATAAAAAGAGGAACTTTGGAAAATATACAAACAAATGAATATTAGGAAATATACTTCTGATCAATCAATGGGTCAATAAAGAAATAAAGACAGATTTTTAAAAAATGTAAAACAAGTGAATATGAAAACACAACATACCAAATTCTGTGGCATTACAGAAAAAGAGCAGAACTAAGAGTGAAGTTTATCACAATAAATGGTTACATGAAAAATGTATAAAAAGGGGAGAGGGAAGAAAAAAGAAAAAAAGGCATAAAGACATCAATTTAACAATCTGCACTACAAAGAACTTGAAGAGGAAGAACAAACTGAACCCCAAATTAGTAGAATGAAAGAAATAATGATAAGAAGATAAATAGAATAGTCTGTTGTGAGTTCACTGAGAAAGCACAGATGGGAACATAATTGCTGTAAGACATTGCCCTGTCCACGTTGAAGGTGGTTTGGCAGAGCCCATGGAGGAGGAGCTCCTGAGTAGACTTGTACCCAGATGTTGCCTCAGAGGGCAGTCCAGGGGACCAGGTCATCAGTAGCTCTGTTGAGGTATAATAAATGAGGTGGCAGAAGGTTTTAGGATAAAAGACCTAAAATCCCTTTAAAACCTGGATGGACATCAGAGTTAGGTGACAGATGAACCATGCCAAAGTCAAGGCAAGGAATGGTCTTTTCTGAAGTGAATGTGAGCACTTAGGGAGAATTCTGGGAAGATGGCCAACTAGTAGCAAGCCTCAGCAGAGGCTCTTGACCAGAGGGCGAAAACTGGACAGAATCTGACTATGAAGCAAAAGGTGGGGAGCTGAACCAAGAAAGAAGTTCAGCAAGCTGTGACTCCAAGGAAAAGCATTCAAGTAAACAAATTACAGATACAAAGCCTATTGACTAGAGGATGGGAAACCTCCTTCCCCAAATGGGAGGCCCACCGCAGGCTCTTAGCAATTGATCAGGGAACTAAAGACCTATCATTTTACCTAACTGGAGAGCTAAAACACCCACTGAACACTGGGTCTCTTTCTCCAGGGAGGTCCTACTTGTGAACCTAGACACCACCCTGTTGGGCATAAAATTGAACAAATATTTTCCTCCACAATTCTGAACTCCCAGTCCACCCACCCTGCCTCAAATAGTGTGCTGAAATTCTGTTTTCTGCAGAGCACAGAGTGTTTGGTCTTTTCCTGAGAGATCTGGGCATAGTATGGACCACCAAACATCAGGACAAAATCTGTGACTAGTGGGCAATAAAGAGGTTGTGGGAAGAAAGTGACACTCAGCAGAGTGGTGGTGTTGACTTTTGGTTTGGGCTGTGTGTGGTGGGAGGAGGTGAAGAAACCCTGACTCCGATAGTGCCCACAATCAGGAGAGTGGTTGTCAGGTGTGGAATGAGTTCAGAAGGTGGGGTTGGTCCCCAGGTTCAACTGGGCTGGGAAGCAGAAGGTTGCGGGGCATAGACTGAGAACTGACGTCAAGGGCATAGTCCCTTCTCTCCAACAGAACTGGCAAGCCTCTGGGTGTACAATGAGACTGGTGGGCAGGGGCATGGTCCCCTAACTCCAACAGTGCCTTGTTGGGTGTGGACTAAGACCTGCCACTGGGGGCATGGTCCCTAGCTCCAAATGGGCTGGCAGGCAGAGAAGTGGACACCAGTGTGGACTGAGTGTGGACTGAGTCTGGTGGCAGGGGGCTTGGACCTCTAGTTCCAATTGAGCTCCTGGACAACCTTGGATCCCTCTCTGTTGAGCAGGGTTTGTACTACCCAAGACAATTTGATTGGAACTTGCACGTGGAACTGTCTACCCAGTGACACACTGAGGTTGAACTTCGAAGTTCTGTAGTGGAAAAGAATTGAGGGATGTGGTTGGGGCACTGCAGCTGTCTTTATCTCTCCACAGCCAAGATTTAAAACTAATACCATGGCTTCTTAGGATAGGGTAGGGATTGGCTGATTTCAAAACAGAGCCAGCTTTCACTAGCTCACCAAGTAGGTCCTCAGAGTTTCTAGCAAAAACTCTGAAAGTGTCCAGCAAGAACTCAGAAAGTGTCCTTTATAACATTGTAGGGGATAAGCCAAAATTACAAAGCCTAGCACTTTGGTAAGGGGCTAATTAACTCTACTACCATGGAACCCCAATTCAATCTCACCTATGACTTCTAATAACCAAATGGTGGAAAATAAAAATGGGGCAGAACCAAGGGAAGTACTCTGACAACATGAATAACCAGAGTACCAGAGTTAAATACCCCCAAGAAATGACAAAGTAGATGCAACTAAAGATGCCATGCATAGACAAATGATTGAAATGTCAGAAATAGAATTCAGAATATGGATGGAAAATAAGTAGAATTGAAGAAAAGTTTGAAATTGAAATCCAAACAGTAGTTCTAAAGTTGTCTCAAGAAATTAATAAATTCACAGACGAAGATCCAAAGATATGGACATAATGATAAAAGGGATATCAGAGATCACAGAAATGAAAAAATTATGTGAGGAGCTCCGAAATATACTAGAATGCCTCAGTAATAGTGTTGACCAGCAGAAGAAAGGATCTGTGAAATTGAAGAAAAAGCTTTTGAATATTCTCAAATGCTCAAAAGGCAGACAAATGGAGAGGAAAAAACTGATCATTCCCTGAGAGTGTTGTGGGATCACTCCAAAAGATCAAATATTCATCTTGAATTCTTGAAGGACAAGATGATGGTCCTAAAGGCACAGATGCTCTACTCCAAGAGATTATGGAGGAGAATCTCCCAAGCATTGTAAGATAAACAGAAATTCAGATAGTAGACAGTTTCAGAACCCCAACAAGACTCAATCCAAATAAAGCATCTCCTAGACACATTTTGATCAACTTTGCCAAAGTTAAAATGAAGGAGAAAATACTGCAATCATCTATACATAAAAAAGCATTACCTAAAAAAGGGAAAAAATATCAGAATAATTGGAGATCTCTCACCCAAAACCTTTCAAGCCATAAGAGGATGGTCATTGAACTTCAACTGCCTAAAATAAAACAACTTTCAGCCTAAATTCATATATCGAGCTCAACTGAGTTTCATTTGTGATGGAGAAATCAAATACTTTAATTACATACACATGTTGAAGAAATTTGCCATAACTAAACCAGCTCTCCAGGATATTCTCAGACCCATCCTCCACAATGACCAGTAGAATGCTCTACCACCAAAGTCAACTCACTCATAAATTTTTGAACTAAACCCAACTTCCAAAGTGGTGAGAGGATTAAAAATGTCCACTAATCACTCAACCAACATGACTCCCAAAACACAGCCAGGGTTATCAATTCTCTCAATTAATGTGAGGGTTATCAATTCTCTCAATTAATGTGAATGGCTTAAATTGTCCTCTAAAGAGGCACAGGTTTGCTGACTGGATACATAAATTCACACCAGACATCTTCTCCATACAAGAATGTTATCTTACCTTAAAGGATAAAAACAGACTCAGGGTGAAGGGATAGACATCTATAACAGGAAGAGAGGAAGTCAACAACTTAATGGGACATCTCAAGCAACCAGAAAAGGAAGAAAATTCGAACCCCAAACCTAGCAGAAGAAAAGAAACAACCAAATTCAGGGCAGAATTAAATGAAATTGAAAACAAAAGACTCCTTCAGAAGACTAATGAAACAAAAAGTTGATTTTTAAAAAAGATTAAGAAAATTGATAAACCTTTGCCCAACCTAACCAGCAACAGAAAAGTAAAATCTCTAATGTCATCTATCAGAAATGACAAAGGACAAATAACAACAGACACCTTAGAAATTCAAAAAAAATCCTCAATGATTACAAAAAACTCTATTCCCAGAAATATGAAAATTTGAAGGAAATGGACAAATACATGGAAGCACCCCACCTTCCTAGACTCAACTAGAAAGAATTAGAAATCTTAGATAGACCTATATGAATCACTGAAATAGCACCAAAAATACTAAATCTCCCAAAAAAGAAAAGTTTGGTGAACAGATGGTTTCACATCTGAATTCTATCAAGTCTTTAAAAAACTAGTACCTAATAATACAAACTTTTCCAAAGCATAGAAATAGAAGTAATACTTCCCAACATATTCTGTGAGGCAAATATCACACTGATCCCCAAACCAGTAAAGGAGCCAACAAAGAAGAAAATTATAGACCAATAGCATTAATGAATATCAATGCAAAAATATTCAATACAATCTTAGCAAATAGAATTCAAAAACACGTCAAAAAATTATGCATCATGATCAAGATGGTTTCATTCCTGGGTTACAGGGTTGGTTCAACATATGGAAATCTATAAATATAATATATCACATAAATAAAATAAAAACCAACAACCATATGATTCTCTCAGTTGATGTAGAAAAGGTTTTTGATAATATCCAGCATACTTTCATGATCAGACCAGTCAAGAAAACAGGCATAGAAGGAATATTTTGTTTGAACTGATAGAGGCCATCTACAGCAAACCCACAGCCAATATCATATTGAATGGAATAAAATTAAAAACATTTCCACTCAGATCAGTAACTAGGCAAGGATGCCCACTGTCTCCATTGCTATTCAACATAGTAAAGGAAGGCTTAGCCATCACAATCTGACAAGGGAAGGCAATCAAGAGTATCTAAATAGGGTCAGAGGAGATCAAACTCTCACTCTTCATAGATGATGTGATCATATACTTGGAAAATCCCAGGGACTCAACTACAAAACTCTTAGAATAATTGATCGAGGAATACAGCAGTGTCTCAGGATACAAAATCAACACTTAAAAATCAGTAGCTTTTATATATGCCATCAATAGTCATGCCGAAAATATAGTCAAGGATTTGATTCCTTTTACAGTAGTGTCAGAGAAGATGAAATAATTGGGAATTTACCTAACGGAGGATGCAAAAGATCTCTATTAAGAGAATTATGAAACTCTGAGAAAAGAAATAGCTGAATATGTTAACAAATGGAAAAACATACCATGCTCATGGCTGGGAAGAATCAACATTGTTAAAATGTCCATACTACCCAAAGCAATCTACAGATTTAATGCAGTTCTTATTAAAGCATCACTATCATACTTTAAAAAGCTTGAAAAAATAGTGCTTTGTTTTTCATGGAATCTGAAAAAACCTTGAATACCCAATACATTACTCAAAAATAAAAACAAATCCGGAGGCGTCATGTTACCAGACTTCAGGCGACACTATAACTCTATAGTGATCAAAACAGCATGGTACTGGCACAAAAAAAAGAGAAGTAGATTTATGGAACAGAATAGAGAACCAAGGGATGAACCCAGCTACTTATCATCATTTGATCTTCTATAAGCCTATCAAAAACATTCAGTGGGAGAAAGACTCCCTATTGAATACATGGTGCTGGGTGAACTGGCTGGAGACCTGTAGAAGACTGAAACTGGACCCCCACCTTTCACTATTAACAAAAAATGATTCTAACTGGATAAAAGATTTGAATTTCAGACATTAAACTAAAAAAAAGAATTAGAAGAGAGTGCAGGGAATTTGAATAAATTGGACTGGGAGAATATTTTATGAGGAGGAACCCCCTGGAAATAGAAGCAACACCAAAATTATATTACTGAGATGTGATCAAACTAAAAAGCTTTTGTACAGCCATGAGCACAGTAAGGCAAACAGACAACATTCAGAATGTAAGCAGATTTTTCCAGGTCATGCTAGTGACAAAGGTCTGATAACTAGAATCCACATAGAACTCAAGGTAATCAACAAGAAAAGAACAAATAACCCCATTTCTATGTGGACAAGAGATTTGAACAGAAACTTCTCTGATGAAGCCAGGCTCATTGCCCACAAACACATGAAGAAATGCTCATCATCTTTTATCATCAGAGAAATACAAATCAAAACCACTTTGAGATATCATCTAACTCCAGTAAAATTACCCCACATCACAAAAATCCCAAAGCTACAGATGTTGGTGTGGATGTGGAGAGAAGGGAATACTTCTACACTGCTGGTGGTAATACAAACTAATACAATCTTTTTGGAAAGAAGTTTAGACAACTATTCAATCCTGAAATTCCTCTACTAGGTATATACCCAGATGTTCAAAAATCATTTTACAGCAAAGACATTTGCAACAGAATGTTTATTGCAGCCCAATTCATAATAGACAAGACATGGAAACAGCCCAAGTGCCCATTGACCCATGAATGGATTAACACATTGTGGTATATGTACACAACGGAATACTATGTAGGTATAAAAAGATGGAGACTTCACATCTTTTATATTTACTTGGATGGAGCTGGAACATATTCTTCTAAGTAAAGTATCTCAAAAAATGAGGAAAAAAGTAACCAATGTACTCAATACTACTATGAAATTAATATATAAGCTCCTACACATTCATACAAATGGCAAAACATAGCTATAGTCCATAAAGTTGAAGTGAAGAGGAGAGAGAGTGGAGGGGAAGATGGAGGTCAGGAAGAGGGAAGGTATTTAGGGGGACCTCACCTAATGTGCATGATGCAATGGTACGTTTCAAAACTATTAAGAAAAGAGTATACTTGTGATGGATGTGTTAATCACTTCAATGTAAGCATTTCACATTGTATATCAAAACAGTAAACTGAACCTCATAAATGCATTAATGTACACAGTTATGATTTCATAAAAACAAAAAAATTAAAGAAGATAAATAATTCACAATTATTTATCAAAAAAATTTCACAAAAAAAATCAGTGAACCAAAATGTTTGTTTTATAAAAAGATAAAATTAACAAATCTTTACCTAGATTAGCTAGAAAACAAAGAGAGAGGGGCTAAATAAAATCAGAAATAAAAATGAAGGCATAACACATAACACCAGATAAATACAAAGGATCATTAGAGAGTGTTATAAACAACTACATCCCAATAAATTGGAAATGGATAAATTCCTAGTCATATACTTCCTACCAAGTTGGAATTAGAAAGCCTAAACAGATTGATGACTAGTAAGAAGATGAAAATAGTAATAAAAAGTATCCCATTATAAAATAGTTTATGACTTGAATACCAGTGCTAAATTATAGTTAATATTTAAATAACTAATACTAATCTTAATCAAACAATGCAAAAATATAGAGAGGACAAAATCTTCAAATTTTCCTCTATAAGGTCAGCATTACTCTGATACCAAACTAAATTAGAACACAACCAAAAAAAAATACTAAAAGAACGATCCATGATGAACATAGATGCAAAAATCCTCAACAAAATACTAGTAACCTGAGTAAAATAGCATATTACAAAGGCCATTCACCAGTCTCAAGAAAGATGCATCCCTGGTAAGAAAGGAGGTCTTAATATGGAAATCAAGAAAAGTGATATATCACAATCAAAATATATATACTTGCATATATATACATGCATATATATATATATGCCATACCATCATATATATATATATTGTATATATATGTATATATACTGTTTACTATTGAGATATCTTGTTTCTCGACCTAGTTTTTGAGAGTATTAATTATAAATGGATGTTTAATTTTGTGGAATCTATAGATGCCGAAAAAGCATTCCACAAAATTAAACATCCATTTATAATTAATACTCTCAAAAACTAGGTAGAGAAACAAGATATCGCAACAGTAAAGGCCATACATTAAAAATGCACAGCTATAATCATACTGAATGGAGAAAATCTAAAAGTTTTTTCTGTTATGGTATAGAACAAGATAAGGATGTCCACATTCAGCAGAGTATCAGAAGTACTAGCCAGAGCAATTAGGGAAGTAAAATAAATAAAGGACATTGAAAATGGAAAGGAAGAAATCAAATCATCCTTGTTCACACTGGACAAAATGCCATTCCTAGAAAATCCTAGAGATTCCAACAAAATATTGTTAAAACTTAAAAATTAAGGTATAAAATGAACAACCAAAAATTAGTAGCATTTACATATACTTATATTGAACAATCAAAAAAGAAATCAAGATGGAAATTACATTTATAATAGGTAAAAATACTTTTAAAAACACCTGGAAATAAAGGCTTGGCACAGTGGCTCATACCTATAATCCCAGCACTCCAGCAGGCTGAGGTGGGAAGATTGCTTAAGCTCACGAGTTTGAGAGCAGTTTCATCATGTGTAAGACTCCCTGTCTAAAAACTAGCATGGTGTTGTGGCAGTAACCTATAGTCCGAGCTACTGAAGTGGCTCAGGCAAGAGGATCACTTGAGTCCAAGGCTTTGAGGTTGCTGTGAGCTATGCTGGTATGGCACTCTACCAAGGGTGATGAAGTAAAACTCTGCCTAAAATAAATAAATAAATAAATAAATAAATAAATAAATAAATAAATAAATATAAATTTTAAACATGTAGGAATAAATTTAACCAAATATGTCAAGTATTTCTACAGGAAAAACATAAAACACTGAAAAAGGAAACCGAATAGGACACAAAACAATTGAAATATATTCTATGATCATGACTTAGAAGAATTAACATTGCCACAATATTCATACTATCCAAAGAAATCTACAGTTCAATGTAATCCCTTTAAAACTACTAATGTTATTCACAGAAATAGGAAAAATATTTAAAATTTTTATGGAACCACAAAAGAACTAAGTAGCCAAAGTAGTCTTAAGGAAAATCAAACAGATAATCATAAAAACCAAAAAACAACACACAGACACACAAAAATGTAATAAACAAAAACACAATACTGGAGATATCACACACACACACACACAAAGAAAACAATACTGGAGGCATCACATTACCTGGCTTCAGATTACAATACAAACTCATAGTAACCAAAAGTAATGGTATCGGCATAAAACTACTTATGTAGACCAATAACAGATCAATGGACTGGAATAGAGACCCCAGATATAAACCAATACATTCAAAACCTACTCCATTTTTACAAAGGCACCAGTAATATACATTGGGGAAAAGACAGTCTTGGTAATAAATACTCCTGGGAAAACTAGATAACCATTGTACAAGAATAAAGCTAGACCCTTCTCTCTCTCCATATTCAAAAATCAAATTAAAATGGATTTAAGAATTATTTTTTTTTTAGACAAAGTCTCACTGTGTCACCCTTGATAGAGTGCTGAGGTGTCACAGTTCACAGCAACCTCAAACTCTTGGGCTTAAGCAATTCTCTTGCCTTAGCCTCCCAAGTAGCTGGGACTACAAGCACCCGCCACAGCACCCAGCTATTTTTTTGTTGTGATTGTCATTGTTGTTTAGCAGACTGAGGCTGGGTTCAACTTCACCAGCCTTGGTGTATGTGGCTGGCACCATAACCACTGTGGTATAGGTGCTGAGCTAGATTAAAGAATTAATGTAAGACCTAACACTATGAAACCAATCAAATAAAACTTGTGAATACACCTTGGGACAATAGTCTGGGTAAAGATTTATGGGGGAGTTAATATTTCTAATACATAGACAATAGAAGTAAAACTGGGCAAATAGGATTATACCAAGCCAATTAGCTTCTGCACAGCAAAGAAATCAATCAACAGAATGAACAGACAACCTACAGAATGGGAGAATATATTTTCAAAATATCCATCCAACAAAGGATTAATAAGCAGCATGAACAACAAAATCAAACACCACAATAGCAAGAAAAAAACCAATAAACCAATTTAAAAATGAGCAAAATATCTTAACCAAAGAAAATAAATTTCTTAAAAGAAGATACACAAATGGGCAATAAATAAATTTTAAAATGTTCAACATCACCAATTATCTGGGAAATGCACATCAAAACACAACAAGAAAACATTTCATCTCAGTTAAAACTGCATTTACCAAAAAGACAAATAATAATGGGAAAGGGGAACTTATATACTGTTAATGGGAATGTAATTTAGTACAGTCACTGTGGAAAACAGTACGGAGGTTTATAAAAAAAAAATAGAGAATGATGGCCAACTAGAGGCAGCTATTTTTGGACTGTCCTGGCTAGAATGAGGACAATTGGACTGGAGTGAACTAATAGTAATTGAGCAATTGAAATTGGGGGGCAGAACACAGGAAGAAGAAACAGGGGCATTCAGCAACCCCATTGAGAAGTGTGGTGATGAAGACAAGAGAAAGCAGTGGATAGTCACGCAGTGGACCAGATTCAGAGGAACCCAGAGCCAAGTAAGAAGGGTAAAGGGGACCCTTCCACCCTGGCATCTCCATGAGCAGCAAACTATAGGAACTCTCACCCCATAAGAGAGTAGCATGAAGGACCAGAGACCCAGCTTTTCTGCACCTACCCATTTCCTTTTCTGACTCTCCCTCTTGCCCAACAGAATAAAAAGCAATTGTGGCTCCAGCTAGCTTCTAGCCATATGCCCCCAAACCTCCTTTCTTAGCAACTGCGCAGAGATCCCCTTGCTGAGTCATGCTTCTCTGTGAGCAGTCATGTTGGGAACACCAAACTGGCTGAGCTGCCCTCCTCCCATCATTGGAGCAATGAAGGGAATATGGATTCTGTCTCACCCTCACATTGACTGCTTACAGAGCATATAGGGTTCAGGAGTAGTAACGGAAGATGGACCCTCCAACCTCATCATATCTAGCAGCAACCCAGGGGATCTCTTCTCTGAGTGCCTTGGGTGATCCTGCACTTAGAGACCCTGAGAAGCAGAGAGAAAGATGTGGATTCACCTCCCCAGACCACAGGGGGAAATTGCAGCTTTTAAAATCTGTTGCTGAGTGCCCATGTTTTTACCCTACCTGGCTTCTATTTGGCTGGTTATGACTCTACCCTTGGGGATTGCATACCAGCCTACCAGCTTTACCTGAAATACTGCCCCCAGCCCTTTGCCTCCCAGCTTACAGGGAAAAAAAATTCCCTGAAAAGCAGCTTTGGAAGGCCATGAGCAGGAAGTGTCAAGGGAAAAAACAGCAGCTCATTAACTGCCTCCTGTGAGTTGCCTAATTAAAGTCCAACCAGAATGTCTCTCAACAATTGAAGAACACCCTAAACTTTTAGCTTAGAATTAAAAGTAAAATAATTAATTAATAGAAAGCACCACATAGAGAGAAATTAGCAAAAGAATACTGTTAACATGAAAATTCAGAGGAGATCAACTCCTCCAAGGGATTACAGTGAAGCTACAGCTGAAAATGCCATTCATAAAGAATTTGGTGAAATGAAAGGAATGGAATTCAGAATATGAATAACAAGATTAATTGAATTAAGGAGAAAATGGAAAAAATAAATACAAAAACAGTATCAAGAAACCAATGAAATTAAAAACAAAGTCACCGAGATCTGGACATAATCAGGAAGGAAATAATGGAGTGTAGAGAATTGATACAAGTATTTAGGGAGTTTTACTTAATACACAGTAGACAGTCTCAGCAACAGATTAGAACAATGAGAAAAATCTCAGAACTTGAAAAAAAGACTTTCAAATTAACTCAATTACGTAAAGAGTCAAAAAAGAAGAGAGCAAAAGCAGAGCAATCTCTCACAGAGATATGGCACTACACAAACATCCAAGTATGAATCATAGGTATCCCCGAAGAAGTCCCAAAAGAATGGAAGCTCTACTTGAAGATATCATACTGGAGAATTTCCCAAATATTGATAGAGACCAAGACATTCAGACACTATATAGCTACAGAAATCCAGAATGACTCAGTTCCAACAAAACATCTCCTAGACACATTGTAATTTAATTACCAAAGTCAAAATGAAAGAGAAAATTTTGTAAGCAGCCAGTTCCAAGCAACATCTTATCTACAAGACCAAAAGCATTAGGGTGATGGCAGACTTTTTAGTGGAAACTTTACAAGCGATAAGAGAGTTATTACCTATCCTCAATATTCTCAACCAGAACAACTTTCAGCCAAGGATTCTGTATTCTGCTAAACTAAGTTTCATATTCAGTGGAGAAATTAAATATTTTACTAACAAGCAAACGAGGAAATTTTCCACTACAAGCTCTGTAGGAAGTACTCAGACAGGTAATATACACAGACCATGATAATCTACCACCAGCAAAAGCAATACAGCTAGAAACTAAACGACAAAAGCTGGGTTCCACAATGCTACAAGTGCTAAAACTAAGCAATAGACCTCCACACAAGAGCAACAGAACTCCAACATACTTATCAATTCTCTCAGTAAACATGAATGGCTTTAATGCCCCACTGAAAAGGCACATAGTGACTGATCAGATAAAAAAGCACAAGCCAAGTATACACTATCTATAGAAACACATCTAACTTCCAAGAACAAAACAAGACTTATTATGGTGAAGAGTTGGAAAACAATATTTCAGCAAATGGAAATAAGAAGAAAGCAGATGCTGCAATCCTAATTGCAGATACAATTGGCTTCAAAGCAACAAAATAAAGAAAGACGAAGATGAGCACCATATACTGTTCAAGGGAACCATACAAGAAGATATTTTAACTAAATATTTATACACCAAATTTAAATGCTCTCGTATATACAAAACAAATCCTAACCAGACTGAACAATATGATATCCTACCACACCATAATAGCCAGAGATTTTAGCACCCCATTGACAGAAGTGGATATATTCTCCCAGGAGAAAATAAACAAAGAAACAACGGATTTAAACATGACTCTAGAACAAATGACATTAGCAGACATATACAGAACATTCCACCCCAGTTAGGCTAAGTATATGTTCTTCTTGTCAGATCATAGATCATTCTCCAAAACTGATCATATCCTAGGACATGAATCAAACCTCAAGAAGTTTAACAAAATAGAAATTATACCTTATGTAATAATTTTGGATCATAATGGAATAAAAGTAAAACTCAACTCCAACAAAAACCTTCATTCCCACGCAAAGTCATGGAAACTAAATAACCTTGTGCCGAATGACAGCTGGGTCAAGGAGGAGATAAAGCAGGAAATCATTAGATTTCTTAAACAAAATGACAATGAAACCACAAGATATCAAAACTTGTGGGATATTGCAAAAGCAGTCCTATGAAGGATGTTACCCAAAGCAATCTTAAGATTTAATGCAATTCCCATTGAAACCTCACTTCACATTCTGAAGAACATAAAAAAAGAAAATTCTTTAAAAAAATAGTTCTTCAATTCCTATAGAACCAGAAAAAAATAAAAAATCCCAAATAGCCAACACAATTCTATGAAATAAAAACAAATCTCAAGGCTTCACATTACCAGACTTCAGGTTATACTATAAGTTTATGGTGATCAAGATAACATGGTACTGGCATAAAAATAGCAACATAGATCTATGGAACAGAATCAGTAGCTTAAAGATTAAACCAGCTTTATTTCGCCATCTGATTTTTGACAAGCAAAACAAAAGCTCACAGTGGGGAGAACAATCCCTATTTAATAAATAATATGGGGAGAACTGGATAGCCACATATAAAAGACTGAAACTGGAACTGCACCTCTCACCAGTGACAAAAATTAACTCATGCTGGATAAAGATTTAAATCTAAGATAATGAATGAGAAAAACCCTAGGGAAAACTGTGGGGAAAAAATCTTAGTGATATAGGATTTTGGAAAGAATTCTTGCAGAAGACCCCATTGGCAACTGCAGCAAGAACAAAAATAAATAAATGGGACACGATGAAGGTTAAAAGTTTCTGCATAGCTAAGAACACAATCAATAAAGGAAGTAGACAAAATTCAGAATGGGAAAATATATTTATTTGCATGTTACAAATCAGACTAACACCTAGCAACCAGAATATACAAAGAACTGAAGCAAATAAACAAGAAAAGAGCAAAAAAACCCCATCAACCAATGTGCAAGTGGCATGGACAGTATCTTTTCCCAAGAAGACAGATGAATAGCTAACAGACACATTAAAAAATGTTGATCATCCCTAATCATAAGTGAAATGCAAATCAAAACCACTTTGAGATATCACCTCACATCAATGAGAAGATCCCATGTTATCCGTTCCCAAGGCTGCAGATGGTGGTGGAAGGTCCAGAAAGAGGAATAAACTGACGAACTGTGGTGAGACTGCAAACTAATACAGCCTCTTTGGAAAGAAGTATGGAGAATCCTCAAAGAACTAAACTTATACTTCCCATTTGATTCCACAATATAATTACTATATATCTATCCAACAAGGAATCATTTTACCATAAGGACAACTGCACTCAAGTGTTTATAGTAGCTCAGTTCACAGTTGCAAAGATGTGGAAACAACCCAAGGCCCACAAACCCATGAATGGATTAATAAACTTTGGTATGTGTATAGCATGAACTACTATTCAAACATAGAAAAAATTAAGACAGACTGTGTTCATTCGTTTCCTGGCCAAGGAACCCATACTCCTATATATACCCCAAGACTAAAAGCCTAAAGAGGGAGACGGGGAAAGACCGGGAGAGAAACGGAGAGAGCTTTTCTCTCCCCACTTGAGTTCTCTCTCTCTACCAGGAGCTTTAGTGTTTTCTGTATTCTTTTCTGTAAATAAATTCTGTC
>CAUYON010084361.1:0-41741 GCA_963573935.1 Arctocebus calabarensis | reverse complement strand
GACAATTAATGACAATTATTGACACGGTGGGGGTGAAGGAAGGGGAGAGCAGAGAAAGGAAGAATGAGGGAGGGGTGGGGAAAGGAAGAGCAGAGAGAGGGAAGGAGTAAGGGGGGTGGGGTCTTGGGGTCTTGGTGTGTGCCACACCTTTTGGGGGCAAAACACAATTGTAAGAGGGACTTTTCCTAACAAATGCATCCAGTGTAACATGGTTTCTTGTACCCTCAATGAATTCCCAACAATAAAAAAAAAAAAAAATTAGAGATATGAAAAAATAAATAAATAAATAAATAAAAAATTCCCTAATAAACTATTGGCTAAGGCAAGCATTTACACTTCTCCCAGTGACTAGAAATAACCGAGTAACAGAAACTGCTACGGTCAAATCAGATATTGAGTTTAGACTCTGGGACAATTGGTTATTTCTTCATTCCAAAAATATTTATTGAGGACACTGTATATGCTAAACCTTGTTCCAGGAGCTAGAGACAGAATTGTAAACAAGATAAACTACACATATGTTGAAGTGGAGGAAACAGTTGTATATGCCATAAATCAATCTCGCTCCCACAGAAGTTTTAACACCTGAATTCTATTCTCTATCTACAAGCTTATAACCCAGAGTCATCAATGGCTCCTCCCTATACCTTGTTTCAAATATTATTTGATAAAATGTAAAACTTTTACCCCTAAAGGAGGAGGAGAAGCAGGATGATGAGGGCAATGATAACGGTGTCTTCATTCTCCTCCTCCTTAATTTCATGCCATCCCAAATCAAGCCCTCATATACCTTCTGAGAACTAAAATTACCTTCTAACTGTTATTTTCAATTTCGTGTTTCCATCTCTTTTATTCCCTTCAGTACTGCAAGAATAATTTCCTTAAAAAGCAAGAGTGTTATTACGTTATAGCTCTGCTCCAAAGCCCCCTCTGCTTTGTACTGCAGACCCAGGGAGGGCGCTCCTCAGCCCCTTCAGCTTCATACTCAAGAAATCTTCCAAAATCTACTTCCCATCCATTATTTCCAGAATCTCAGTTCTTCTTACAATCCAGATTCCCACCAAATTGTTTTTTAGTTCTATATCTTTGGACCTGTCAGTGTTTTTCCATCCATTTTGTTCAGCTTCTACATATATCTCAAGGTCCATTCAAGAATTTTAAATTTATCTCTATTTTTCTCTTCTGCATATAAACTTACAATATCCTTTTGCTTTTCTCCCCTATGTTTATCCATTTCTACCTCATATAATAGTTATTCATAAATATAATTTATGTATTCAACTAGAGTATGTTAGTATGTTTAATCATCCATTCAATAAGTATTTAAGAAGCATTTACTGTCTTTCTGTTATCCCAAGGCAACTAAATATATGGGGGCACATACAGAGGATATATGAAGTAATTTTTTACTGAATGAAGGAAAATTTCTAGTGAAATTTTATATATCCCAAATAAAAATATTATTTTTCTAAATTTGAACAATAATCACCACCAAAGAGATATATAAGAATTGTGATAAATTGTTGCTTATCATTCTAAATATAGACGGAGATGGATAAACTAGAAAAGCGAATCAAATAAAACTCTAAGAAAACTTATGCAAAGTCATATGAAAATAATCGAATGAATCCACTTCAGTTCATGGCTATACCTACCATTTCAAATACAAATTCGTAAGTACACATATATTCATTCCCTCAGTTGGAAATAATATACAGTGTTAGAATTTATTGAAATAAGACCCATAGGAGTTTGTTTCCTAGATACTATTTAATAATTTTTGTAAAATTTATTACACGTTTATGTGATACATTTTCCTTTCCTTTCTGAAGAAAATAGCCTTAGAAGATGATTGATGGCTGCTATTATGGGTCTATATTTGTATTTTCTTATTTTAGAAGCTTTTCAAAATATGAAAATACACTTAAAGCATTTCCAGTTATGGTAAAATAAAAAAGATAAAAGGTGATTATTTATAGGCAATCATATTCATGATGATAGACTTTCAGAAAGCAACAAGAAACATAAATTTTAAATGCCTTTGGAAATAGTTGAGGATAAAAACATTTACATAATTTTTTAGAAACCCTGGCTTTTTATTGCTGCATTTCAATATTACCTCCAGGCAAAGGACTAGCTACTCCAAAGATTTATTTGATAGTGGAATGTTTGATTTCTTTGTTTTCCCTTTCCAATGTAAGTAAGTACATACTTTCCATTCTACCACACAGTACTATGTTTAAAATCTGAATTGGCTCATTATTGAGAATAAAAATGGTTGTTTTAGCAGATTAAACAAATAAATGAACAATATCAATAAATACATGTACATAAATAAATTCTATAAATATACTATATCCATGTATCAGTCATCTTTACTGAAAGACCTGCCACATCATGATAACATGAAACTTATGTCAAATGTCTGAAACTTCTACTTACCTGCCTATCCACTTCGGGGAGCAAAAGCAGGAGGTATTGCTGAAAATGCTGAGGTAAGGAAGCAAACGTATGTTTATTTATTAATGCCCTCAAGTTAGTGTTGACAAGAATAGATCCTGGGGTTTCTATGTCGATGTCCTCAGCTTTGGTCCATTTCAAGTGTCCTGTGATGAACAAGCAAGAGGCATGGATTTACCACGGATTAAGGAAAATGCATGCATAAACACACAAAAATGTAGAACACATATATTCCATAATATTTTTAATTCTAACCCTTAAAAAAATGATACTATAAAAGATAAATCCCCAAAGCTTCTTTCTTGATGTTTTCTGTCTGGCTTTAGATATCTTTAATTTTCATAACGTATAATTACTCAGTATCTTCTATGTTTTTAATTCAAAGTAGCATCAGGTCCCTATAAAAACATTTCAATTATGAGTTTCCAATTAATAAGAATATTCAAGACATTTGAAAGCATAAATGGTAGCCAATGCAATTTATGTAAGTTCTATAATACCTAGAAACAATGAAAACAACAATGGTACTGTTAATTTTAATAGAGATAATGATAGCAATGGCTGTGTCTCATGTGTCACACTGTGCAGTAAGAACAGGGTTATTTCAGAAGATTCCCCTCAGAGTATTTCTGAGGGTGATATTTTAAAAAGCAACACTTTATAAAAATATTAGCTCCAAGATCTGAAATGTACATATGCTTCAAAGGCTAATTTCACAACTCAAGGCACACTGGTCTTCAATAGCAGACTGCATATAGAATTCACAACTCAAAATCATGACCCACCAAAAAATAAATAAATAAATAAGACACCAAAAGGGGCAGTTAGCTGATGAATTAAACAGTACAATTACTATTTTTCAGTTACTTGAGCTAAGAGAACCACTTCAATGTGGTTATAAATAGCATGTTTCAAATCAGGGCCCAGAAAATGATGGCCTCTGAAGTATGTCCAGTCCAACGTCTATTGTAAGCAAATAAAGTTTTACAGGAAATTGTCATGTACAATTGTTTACATATTGCCCTAAATGCTTTTGTATTACAATGCAGAGTTAAAATGCTATGACACAAATCAGAAAAAAACCTGCAGTATTTATTCTTAGGCCCTTAACAGGAAAAGTCCATCTGCCCTTATTTTAAATAATTAAAAATGAAAGAATAAACTTCTAAACTTCTAAAAAAGGACACTATTATAAAGGAATAGTCAGATTTTAAATAGAACCAGATAGAACTTCTAGAAATAAAAATTTAATTCTTAGAAACTAATAAAGAATTCAGTGGACATAGCAGAAGAAAGAATTATTGAATAAAGTCTGGACATGAGAAAATATCTGGAACACAGTACAAAAAATGATGAGTCAAAGCAGGATGGGGAAGAAATACAAGAAATCTGATAAATAGCCAGAATGCATATCTATAGGAGTTTTAGAAATAAAAAACCACACAGATTACCAGTATGGCAATATTTAAATAGCTAATTGAGGAATTTTTTCTTTTTGTTTTAGAATTGAAATCATGGTAAGAGTTCCTAGATAAAGCTTCACAGAAAATACCAAGAAAAATAAATACCCATTCTCACATTTGGTATGTTGAAATTTCTACACATCTTAAGCCATTTTGAACAAAAGACAGATTTATCTCCTGAGGGATGACGATGGGGTAGATTAGAAGAAACAACAGTAAGTCAGTAAATAAAGACAGTGGGATGTCCTCAAAGGGCCAGGAGAAATTGTCAGTTTAGAATTTCATTGAAAAACATCTCTTTCGTGGATCAATTAATAAACTGTGGTACATGTAGACCATGGAATACTATGCAGCCTGAAAGAAAGATGGTGACTTTTCCTCTTTCATATTTACATGGAGCTAGAATATGTTCTCCTTAGCAAAGTATCTCTAGAATGGAAGGAAAAGTATCCAATGTATACACCCCTACTATGAAGCAAATGTATATCTTTCAAGTCAAGGCTACAACCCAATTATTGCACAGGAAGACCGGGAAAGGGGAGGTGGAGGGAAGGGGAGGGAGAGGGTGAGGGGAGATGGGACAAAGGGTGAGATCACATGTGTGGTCCCTATCTGAAGGGTCAGGAGAAAACTTCTAAATACGGATCAAAAATGTTTTCACATAGTGAATGAGAAAATCTCATGAGTGTTATGTCAATCAGGTTGATAAAAATATCTCAGATTGTATGTGAAGCCCACACACTGTACCCCATGACTGAATTATTGTACACAGCTATGATTCAATAAAAAAAAAAGAAAGAAAAACATATCTCTAAAAAATGGCAAGGATGGCAATAAGAACATTTTTAGTACCCCAAATGAAAATTCAAACCCTTAGAGAATCTTGCTGGGTATAACTACCAATAGATGTTTTTAACAACTAATAAAATTATATCAAGAGTGAGAGGGTTACAGAACCAATAATAAAGTAGAAGACTAATAGACACAAGTAACTCCAAACAAACATGAACTATAAAAATAACACTGTTAAAAATAAAGTGGAAATAAAATACTTCACAATAATTGCATGCAAAATGGGAAGAATTAATTGAAATGAGAGCACTATAAACCCTTGGCATTTGGGGGAAATATAAGAGACAGGAATTAGTTCTTTATTTTGTTAAAAATTTATAGAAAGCCATTGGAAGAAAAGAAAAAGAATTATAACTTCCAAATTAATAGATGGAAGTGGAAGGAAAACTCAATCAATCATGTGAAAGGCATAAAATAGAACATATTAAAAATAAAAAACATCAAGTCCAACATAATCATAATAAATGTAATTGGATTTTCTTATTAGATTAAAAAAGTAATATAATTTAGGGGCAGTGCCTTTGGCTCAAAGGAGGAGGGCACCGGCCCCATGTGCCAGAGGTGGTGGGTTCAAACCTAGCCCTGGCCAAAAATTGCAAAATAAATAAATAAATAATATAATTTAGTTATGCACTGCTTAGAAGAGAAATACTTGAAAATGACAACAAAAAATAAACTAAAAAAAAAATAATAATAATAACCAGAGATTTAAAACAACAAAAAACTCCAAATACCACAATGTTAACATCAGAGAAGATAAATAAAGGTAAAAACATTGTTAAGGATGAGGAAAATCACCCCTTAAGCATACAGGAAATAATTCACTAGAATGTATAATGACCTTGAACCTAACTCTATTTAAATAGCATAGTTTGGAAAATGAAAAATTGAGAGGTTTTGTTTGTTTGTTTGATTTTTTTATTAAATCATAGAGAGGTAGATCATGTATACATTAATGCATTTATGGGGTACAATGCGCTGATTTCATATACAATTTGGAATGCTTACATCGTACTGTTAATATAAACTTCACCTCATTTACTTATTGTAAGACACAGTTCTACTCTGTCACCTGCACTAGATTGCCCTGGTGTCAGCCTAGCTCACAGCATTCCTAGGTTCAAGAGATCCTTCTGCCTCAGCCTTCTGAGTAGTAGGGGCCATAGGCGCCCTCCATCATCAGGCTACTTTTTCTATTTTTAGTAGAGACAGGGTCTCACTCTTGCTCAGGTTGGTCTGGAACTCCTGAGTTCCAGGGATCCTCCTGCCTCAGTCTCCAGAATACTACGATTACAGGCACAAGTCACTGTATCAGGCCTAAGAAAATGATATCACACAATGCTAAGAGTATTAACATACATTACAAAAAAAACCTATTAGTCAGACAAAAAAACGAAAGACCAAAATAACTTCTCTTAAGACCACTGAGGACTTTAATAATTCAGTACTTGATCTTGACCCAATGAATTTAACATAGGACACTATACTGAACTGTCATACAAAGTAGTTATTTTTCCAACAGTATTCAAGGATCAGTAAGTGAAACAAAAAATTAAAAACACAACTGACCAGTAAGTCTCAATGGAGAATAACATATACCTCATCTCTCTGTCCAAAAAATAATTAAATTAGGTATCCTATTACAAAGATAGCAACTCTCCGACATCCTACATATCCATTATATATTTGGATACTCAACAATATACTCAGAAGTGCTTCACAAGTTAGAGAAAAAGCAACTGTACTGAGGCAAGAGAATCGCCTAAGCCCAGAAGTTGGAGGTTGCTGTGAACTGTGTGATGCCACGGCACTCTACCGAGGGCGATAGAGTGAGACTCTGTCTCTACAAAAAAAAAAGCAAGTGTAATGGAAATCTCAAAAAATTAGTATTCTAAAGAATAATGGCAAACTTTGTAAAATGCTGCTCAACTGGCTTTAAAGGTTAAGTTGCATATATTAGATATTGGAAAAAAAGGTTGAAAATATACATATCATGAATGTAATAAATTCAAGAATAAATAACTCAAGAAAGAAGGAAAGACTATAAGAAAAGGAGCAGACATTCATGAAATAGAAAAGAACAGAGATGACAACAGTAAAATGTTGCTTTTTTATTAAACTAATGAAATTGACTTGTGGTGAGAGATGGCATAAACAAAAGTGAGAGGGAAAAAAAAAGAAAGGACATAATACTTGATGTGGCACATATTTAAAAGACAGAAAATTATAATTATAAATAGATTTTTTAAAGCATAATACTTTTGCCAGTATCTTTGAAGATAAAAGTATTTTAAGATTACAAATTTCCAAATTTAACTTTAAACATTTGAATAATTTTTTAAAAACTTATAAAAAAGATCAGTAGACAATGCCCCCCCCCACAACCCCACATATACATAAAGCACAGATTATAAATAACTCTAAAGATAATTTCATGTGGGCTGGGAGACTTTCATTCTGGAACTTTTCTACTGCCTCATTTTATACATATTCCAGGAAATAAGTATAGATACAGAGCTCTTCAAATCACTTTACAAAGTTAATGTAAACTTTCTTCCAAAATAAGGACAAATAAAGAAAAGTATGAGAAAGAAAATTTACTGGTCAGTCTTACTTATGAACACATGAAAGTATCTAAGGGCATGGGGATATACAGAGAGGCATCTGTATTTTTCTGTTTGAAATATTTCTCAGTAAGAAACAACTTAGACCACAGGGAGAGAACAGTTAGTAAAAGTTTCTTTTCTCGGCAGAAAAAAAACTTTTTTTGTAGAGGTAAAAGCAAAACCTGGGAGCAAGTATGTTCTTAAAAATGAAGAAATTTGATTAATCCTTATTAAATGACCTGAGGTCATTTTTGAGAGTGATCCTGATTGGGGGGGAAAGTTGGGAATTGGAGAAAAACGTAAAACTGTTTTTTCCTCCTTTTGAAACACAGGCTAGGAGCAATCTGAGCTGCAGGGTGTAAGCTGCTACTATTAGTACAGTTCAAAATCTTTAAGAAGATCAGTGAAGAAGGAAACTTCAGATAGGCACATAGCCTTTTACTGCAAAGCCATAGACGTCCGTATCTAAGCAAAAGTTATAATTTTTGAACAAAGAGAGAAGATGAACTATATTTGTTGTCACAGAGAATGTTGAATTCCATTTAATTATCCTTACATATGTACTCTTAATTGGCTTAAGAACAATCCAATTATGTATGATTGTCTTATCTCTTTAAAGCTGGTACCTCATGTCTCCCTATAGTACCCAGAGAAGGAAAAAAAAAAATGCAGTCATTTTAGTGTCTAATTCCCAGACCTTTAGCCTACAAGGACTAAGGTAGCTGAGGTAAAGCAAGAGAGAGGAGAGAAGTGATAATTGCCAAACTGCCACAATCAGAGTCTGTGTCACACAAGAGCACACAGGGCGTGATATAAATCATGGGGGACAATGGATGGGGCGTGATATAAATCACGGGGAATGGTCTGCCCAGGGCTGGGGACATTTTCTATTAATTTTGGCCAGATGGAGTTCTAAGAGCACCAATCCAAGTGAAAGCTGCAGATTCTGGAGCACTTGTTGATCCAGTGACCCGTTGGCTTCATACTTCCCAGAGTAGAGCCTGCACAGAAATTATTCATAAAATGTGCACACACAGACACACAGACACACTCTCACAGGGGCAAGGAGCACAGACAAAAGGCAATCATGCAAACAAGAGGAACTTGCTCAACATACACAGACAGAGTTCAAAACCAGAGTTCCTCACTGTCTGAGAGGAGCTAGAAAGGCAGGAATCTCAAAGAATTTGCAGGGAAGAAAAACAGGCTTTCAAAGAGGAGAGTAAGTGTAAGGGGGAAAAAAATCTGTCAGAGGGCAAAAGCTCATCACATAAAAACGTGGATCAAAGTAACCTTCACAAATGATGAAAATGTAAAGTCTACCACGCACCACTGATTTCATTAAAATACCAAGGTTAAAGAGGGGGGCATGGTTAACAAATGGAATATAAGTGTTATCAACCTGGGTGTCTAAACAATGTAACAAAAACACGGAGGTGAGAGGAATTGTAAGTGGAATTATTTTACTATCTTTTAATAATACATTTTCCAAAGTTAAAATGAGTAGTTAAAAAGATAATCACTCTTATTTTAGTTTCTCGTGTTTCTGTTATCTTTGAAGAAAACATTTTGATATGAAAATATCTTGAGATGACGTTTAATTTTTTGGTTCCACTTTCTTTTTTGTTATTTGATCTAAAATTTATTAAACATAGTACTTTTTATTGTATTGGTATACGACAGGTTATCTAAGATGATCTCTTGCCAAAGATATGCAGTAAGAGATTTCAGATAATGTTTATATAACACTGGGAATAATTTTTTAGGATGAAATGATATGGGATAATTGTTAAAATTGTATTTTTATTTTTCTGCATTGATTTATTTTAGGCTATATACCATTTTATAAAACCAACCAAGCTATAATTCTTTACTACCAAAAGATTAAACCAAATAAAATATACTGGAATGAATCCCAGAAGTCGGGCCCAACAAGGACATTTATTAAAAAGCCCCTCAGAGACATCCATTAGAAGCTTAAATTTGTCTTGTAAGCACTTTTTAAACTCCTACTGCGAGAATGGGTAGGAAAAAGTGTAATTAAAGACAGGTTTAGGTCAATGACCCTGAAGTCAAGGAACATACAGTTTTCTTACGGGAAAATGTGAGATGCTAAGAAATACAAAATGAGTGCTAAGAGTGTATTATTAAAGAATTCTTAAGTGTTCACATATCCTGAGTGGCGTGAAGACAGTGAGATGAAATTTACTAAAGTTATCTTAGAAAACTCCATGGGGGAAATTTTAAATTAGTTTTCTCCTTTGCTAACACAAAGAGAGAGGATATTAAAACAACTGATTAGACAAGAAAAACATCCTTTAAAGCTCATTTACAGCTGGTCCTTACCTTGGTTTCTGCTGCCTGGTTACTTGGTTATTTAACAGACAGTGTTATACAAATTGTCAAGGCCTATGGTATTACCAGAGTCCTTGTACACATTGTTAGCACTTGTTTTTATGCGTATCAGAATGGTGCTCGCTACCATGCTTTGGATATAGTAAAGCAACTGACAGGGTTGGTTCGTGGTTTTTGTTTTATTGCAACATCAAAGCCATATGTACCGTTAGACCATCTTTTTTTTTTTTTTTCCAGCTGTAGTCACTCACCCCTTGTTACCAAGTCTATTCAATTAGCAGGCTTCTCAGAGAAACATTCTTACAGTTTCCAAACATAACCCTGGCCAGTAGCAAACAAAACAAAACAAAACCCTACATCCATGGGGTGTAGAGGGTTTCCACACAGAGCAATAGATTTCTGGGGAGAACTTTAAGATTATCACCAGAACTAAGCTGACTGAAGAATTGCAAAGCTCATTATTATTGTGCTTTTTATTGTGTGTGCCTTACCCTCTCCTGGGGAGCTGGCATGAAGGCCTGAGGGTGCCTGCTCCCTGCAGAGTCCTCAGGGAAACACTGGAGGCCACAGAGTCTGGGGCTATACTCATTAGATTCTAAGATCCCCATGAACCTACACTATGAACTGGGGGAGTAGCCCAACAAGTGGCAAATTAAGTAACTGTCAGAGACCCAGAGGCTGTACTTAGGGGACAGTTAGAATATTTCTGTTAAAGAAATATCACAATAAGAATAAAAATTTAGACTTATATACCCTGAAGGCTGATTTTCACTAGATGTGGTTTCAGAATTATCAATTTAAATTAGAACATACTTATGGCATTCATTTTAATTCATACTGATTTTAACAGATTAGGATTTATAGACATAAATATGATTACCCTTACCTAGAAAAGGCAAAGAAGTTTAAAATCACCTTTCTGAAAGTATATGAATTAGATGCCGGACTCAAGTAGGAAAAAAAGAAGAGGGAAACACAACTCTGTCTTTCCGACTGGCTGACGGGTGTGAGGTGCCTTCATCCCTTGGCACTGTTCCTGCAGCTATACATTGGTGCACAAAAAATAACCCTCTCCAAAAATGCAGAATCATTTTTCTTGAAAAAGATAGAAGTGGGTTCACTACTATATTGAAACTCAGAGGACTGTATCATTCCTCCAGAAAAACTTACTAGACACTCAGTTAATTATGATGATGTGTTCATTTGTAACTTATTCAGAACTAAGACACAGGAGGGATGCGCTGGGTACAGGTTAACCTACAGGGAGGTCGCTGTTACCAAGGAGTTAGCAACTTAATGGCAAAGAGAGGGAGAAGAACGTACATAAATATGTCTTACTGGGTACTACATATCATTTTTATTCTAATAAGAACAAAAACATCACTGCTGAAAAAAGGGAAGAGTATTGTCTGGGCATGGTTACATTGAAAGCTCTTCCATTCATTTTTGTTTTCCTTTTTCCTTTTTTCTTTTCTTCTGCTGGCTATACACTGGAAGCTTACAAAGCACTGCTAGCTTCATCTACAGAGGAGATGTCATTCAGCAGCTCACTGGGTTACTCTATCAGTTACAGTTCCTTCCCAGTGATCACCAGGAGTTTATTTTTGACAGATTTTTACCCCAATTGTCTTATTTTGAATCTCTCTTTTTTCCTCTTTCTGTTTGATTGATACAAGATCAGCCAGGGAAGCTTAGAGTTGCCTGTTCTCCCTCCATGGGCAACCCAGGATCCCTGCACTTTACCACTTGAGGCAGACTCATCATGCCACATGCTGTTGTTTCTTCTCTATGGGGCCTACAGGTCTGAAATACAGGCTGCATGACTGGGTGCTCAGATTCTACCCAGGATGAATGGTTTACCCTTTGGAGGTAGATATGCCTTGGCTTGTATCTTAGATGTGCCATTTTCTGACACCTCCTTAACCCCTCTGGGCCTCATTATCTTCAGCTGTAAATGAAAATTATTCTATTGAATCAAATTGAGAAAAGAATTAAATGAGAAAGCTCGTGTCAAAATACCTAGACCAGGAAATATAGGCAGTGAATGTGATTTCTCTTTTCCATTCCTCCATTGAAGTAACTTCATTATCTCTACTACTTTGTTGTCTAAAACAAAGTGGGTTCAAAAGACCATGGTGTTCTCCTTTACAACCATTATGATTTGCTAACACGTCAGCTGAAATATTCTGGCAGCACTTTCTTTTAGTAAATAAAACGTTTAGTGGTGTGCAGTATTTCCTAAAAGCAGACTTCCATATCAGCCTTTATACCAACTAACTCTCAAAAAAAAAAAAAAAAAGGCTCGGTGTCTGTGGCTCAACGGGGGAGGGCGCCAGCCACGTACACCTGAGCCTGTGGGTTCAAATCCAGCCCAGGAATTGGAGGTTGCTGTGAGCTGTGATGCCCACAGCGCTCTATCTAGGGTGACAGCTTGAGGCTCTGTCTCAAAAAAAAAAAAAAAAAAAAAAAATTCAGATTCTCTTATCTTCTTGAGTATGGACTTTGAGTAACAACAATTAAAATACAGTCAATCCTGACTAAAGGCTCCAGCCCTTGAGGGGATCCCAGTAACACATCACAGGGACACTTTCAGTGCTAACACTTTCAGTGCTAACATCACCTGAGCAACACTGGGAAGAGCCCCATGTCTTCCTTTTCCTTACACTCATCATGTGACATTGACTTTAGGTGGCAGCAGACTTAGCTGAAGGTCACGTGTTTGAATCACAGAGGGCACGGTCATGTGGCACTGTTTTAGATAGATATATTTTTAGTTTAGTCTTTACATATCCCTCTTCCACTACAGTTTTCTGTTTCAGAAGCTGCTTATATTAAAATACTTATTTTACAATACCCAGAGTACTAAGAAAAAACACCGCAGTATGTAAGTAAGTACAATTACATACAAACATGCACCGATGCATTTTGGGCTACACAACAACGATCAAATAATTTAGCCTTGAAAATAATATAAACTAGGCAATGATGCGGTACTTGAAGAATTTAAAAAAAAAAAAACTCTGTATTACTATAGATCTCTTATCTAAAGATTATAAATTCTATTTAAATGTTTTTTATTGAAAGAATATTCCCAGGATTTGGCAACATGTCTTCCATAGAGGAGGCAAATGATAGAGCTTTACTAACAACTAAATAAATGAATCAGTTAAAATCATGCTTGAATTTTACAAACAGATAAACTCTGAAAATAAGAAGTATCCTAAATTTCTGAAAAGTAACAGATTTGTATTATAGTTCCTATCAACCATTTATACAATATTATAATGGTCCAGATTATGATTGTTAGATCAGCCTCATTCACAGGGAAACAACTAACCCAGAGGGAGGAAGCCGGCAGGTTCAGGTCAGTCAACCAGATGGAGGGGACTGAGCGTCGCAAGGTTCAGTCCAGGATATATTTATTTTTGCCTTTTTAATTCTCGTCCTCTTTTTCCCCTGAATGCTGCTGTTGGGGTACTGATTCAAAGTTATCAGGAAGGAAGTACTGATACACAGAATAAAACCTGACTGACTCACAAGACCCATCGACTGTGTCTCCCACATTTCTCAGCAATTTTTCCACTACGTTTCAGACAGGCACTACTAAGTATTTCAAGCAGCATAGACACAAAGGCAGAGCTGTTTTACTGCAGCAGACCCCAGTAACAATGCATTCCCCAGTTCAACGCACCTTTTATGAACTATGAACGGTGCATTCCCCCCCAACACATTATACTGCAATAAAGTGAAACTTAGTTCCATAAATAAAACACAGCTAGAACCATAACAGGGAAGACAATGATGTGAGCACATATGTCATCTTAACTCTCTTATCTTTATCCTCTGCTTTATCCAATAATATCATTAACAAATTTAGCAATAAGCTTAAGACCACTCAATTGTAACTATAAAGTTTCTTCATTAGGAACCTTTTTCAGTTTAGATAAATGGAAGGATATTTTGACTTCCTCGTTTAATCACTAAAAGCAATTGCTGAGAATTTTCATAATTTGAAAAGACATAAATCTCTAAAACATACAAAAGTCATAGTCTATTAAACACTCACCTAAACCCGACTTTTTTAATCGTTTTAAGTGCTGACTTGTTTGTTTTCCAGTGGGAGATTTTTGCCCATGTTTCATTTCTTTATCTGAACTGTCTGCTTCACCATTTTTAGATTCAGATCCTAAAAAAGGAAATAGTTATTATGTCATTATCTTACGCTATCCGCTAGCTGCCCTCAAAAAGAAAAATCTAAAATTGTTTCAAGAACTGTAGATAGAATCTCTTTTTCTAAGAGTTAATACACTACCTTTGGACACAATCTGATTCCCCTACTGGATATAAAAAGAGAAGCCCAATAAATCAATCAAACAGAACAAAAAGCAAGAACAGATGGCCTCATAGCGGAGTCAAAAACATGTTCCCTGATCTGATAGCTTTTAAAAGAAATAGAGTCAGGTCTTTTGTAAAACTACAGGAATAAGCTTGAACAACACTAAGTCATTTTGAGACAATACAGGACAGAGACAGAAAGACAAAGATGGTAATCTTGAAGAGAGGGAGAGAACATACCGTTATAAATAAGTGGATTTTGAAGTAGGAAAAACAATGCAAACATTACAGTAAACACAACAGCACCTAGCTGATAAAGAGACTCAGGTAAATCAGAAGAAAAGACTGGGGCTGCACTGGGATGAGAAGAATGTTGCCAGAACTCAAAAACTAATGAAGGATTCCTGATTTTGCAGCACGAAACTGAAAAAAAAAAAATTCACCCTCCCAGAAGAGGTACTCTGGCTGGTATTACCCAGCAGCACGAGCACGTGGTCCGCCATTAGCAGAGCCAAACAACAACAAAAATCCACCTAGTCTCAGGTCACATTTGCTAACGCCTATTGACCTTGGTAAATGAAGTTATTTGATGATGATGAGCAAGCTGGATCCTTCTTTTAAAAAAAAAAAATGGTAAATACTCTTTGTTTTTAAATCACTGAAAGAAGCAAAGTCTAAAAACAGATTTAAACCAAACCTCAAATGGAAATATTATTCAGTTTCAGAAAAGAAATTCCTGACCTCTTTCTCAGTGAGGAAGTCTCCTCCTGGAGGAAACTGGCCAAGCATACAACATTTCAGCTCTTTACCTGAAGGCGAGTCCGACTGCTCATCAGACACCTTTAATGGTGTCAAAACAACACGAGGAACAGTCTTGTTTACCATCATTGAGACTCCATTTCTTCTTTTCTGCTGCTGCCTCAAAGCCTACAAAACACGATAATATAACATAAAAATATGGCCAACATGACTGCTCATAATTGAATTATATGATTCATTTGCCCATGACTAGACAGAACCTCTAGGAGATTTAAATTCTATAGAACCCACAATTTCTCCAGATTCTTAATTGTTAACTTCCTGTCATTTTCTCTCAAAAGCATAAAAACCAGGCTTTGGCAAAGGGTATGAATCTGAGCCCATTTGCAGTATAATGCTACCAACAAAGCAGCTATTAACGGTTTGTTCTACCTTAGCAATGTGGCTGGAGAGCCCACGGAATTTGAAACTATGACTCCCACGTAAAAGGAATGTAAAATAAATGTTTCAAAAGCAGGATAAAAATATATGTGTCGGCACTTCTCTGGCAGGTGCGTCCTCTCCAGTGCACTGCTCAGTCAATCAAGTCAACCCCGAGTGTCATCAGTATGTGCAGCATGTAAGGACCACAGTCCCGACGCGCTCACTCAGCCATGGGGAGCACTGCACAAAATCACCGAACATGGCAGGAATCATTTATTTCTGTGAAGGGAATCAGTCCTAATCTTGGAAACCTTGCAGCACTTGGCTTCTGTCTGCTTGACTTTGGGCATTAACCTTCAGAACACGAACATCATGGGGTTCTGCCAAATCCAGGGAAAAATTGATATGAGAATAAATCTCTCCAAATGGGAGTGCTTTGAGTTTCATAAATGAATCGACCACGGTGATGATAATATAATAAAAGACATTTAAAATTCCTGAAATACAGCTTATCTAGCTGATTGCTTTATGCAGAAAATTACCTGTAATAAAAAGGATCTTAAGCAGACCAAAACTGAAGAGCCATTAAATTCAGTCACAGCAATGTTAAAACTCCTCAAAAAAGGTTAAAAAGCTGGTTTCAGACAGTCTCAAGCCTTTTTATTCCTGGTTTCAGTGTAATTTCTACCAATTTTACAGCATCCCAGTTACTTGATTAATGTTCTTCAACCAAGAGTTGTCAGAATCTCCTGAAATAAGGCATTGACTGTCTTGCCATTTGCTGTCAAAAAACAATGTCCTATTATTTGCACAGGGTATTAGCTGAACTCCCAGTCTGTTGACCACAAGTTTAGCAATCAAATAATTATAGAAGCAAAAATTAAATACTCTTAAATGGAAAGAAGGAATATTCAGATAAGCTTTAAAGACAGATGAGAAAATCAAGCCTTGGGAAATCTATTTCAAATGATATGGTTGCTAATGATAACACCAGACATTTGCCCTGAGATTCTTCCCTTTATTGAACTTTTGTAAAGTACCATCTTGGCACAAAGAGGGAAAAGCAAAAGAGACAAAGATTAACAAGATGCCATCCTTTTCACCTTTAGCCTGCTGTCAATATACACAAGGTGGCCATACTGCAAAATAGCATGCAGTTTAAAATTGCACACAGACTTTATGGCCACCCTGTATTTAATAAGAGCTTAAATAAAACTTTGTAGACATTCATCTATTAATCCTATAATAAAATAAAACATAGTGCTTTAAATTACAATTAAATTTATCTCTGCCCACTAGTTAAGACTTCACAAACAATAAAGACTGTACAAAGAGTGACACGTATAGGAGTCTTACAGCACAGATTTCAACTACTTTCCTTGGAAAAATGTTACACATTTAAAAAGCAGTCATTGTGTGTGTGTGTAAGAGAGAGAGAAAGAGAAAGTTTGGCTAGCAAGTTTATTTTAAAAAACATTGGGCAGCGCTTGTGGTTCAGTGAGTAGGGCTCCAGCCCCAGTATACGGAGGGTGATGGGTTCAAACCCAACCCCCGGCCAAAGTGCAACAAAGAAACAGCCGGGCATTGTGGCAGGTGCCTGTGGTCCCAGCTACTCTGGAGGCTGAGGCAAGAGAGTCACCTAAGCCCAAGAGCTGCAGGTTGCCGTGAGCTGTGATGCCACGGCACTGTACCGAGGGCAACAAAGTGAGACTCTGTCTCTAAAAAAAATAAATAAAATAAAATGGGTTAAGGAAAAAAATACAAACATAAACTAACTAGAGGCCTAGAAGCTGAGATCATAAAGTTAAAACTGGCATGCCTTTTAGAGCATTTGTAGTTAAATAGCCAAGTAACTAAAATGTTGACATCCATTTCTAGAGTTGAAAGACTCTACTTTAGAAAAATTGGTAATTGGACAGAAAGACACTAGGATAAAATAATGTAAGAATAAAAATCCACAGCAGATTTGGATTTTAAAGAATTGGGGTGGCATCAGGAAAGGATAAAGACAGCTAATACTGAGCCCATCTGAATGATATATTTTTTTTCTGATTATTTATTTCCTACTCAGAAAAATTTGTGGATTTCTCAGTATGGTATTTCTACACATGCCGACTCACAACACTATGTGCCTTTAGGTGATAAAAACTGGGACAAATTCTGCACGAGGTCCTAGACAGCATGCCTGCCCAGGCAGGTAAGTAGGTTCCACCACTGCCCGGTACGAGCATCGAGAGTCTCTTCCGATGTGCTAAGCTGCAGAGGAACTGGGGCTGCTGCACAGCCGCGTCATCGACGCGAGGAGTTAGCATCCCTCACCTGGTGACAGAGTCACAGGAAGATGCCACGTGTCCCTGTTCGACAGAGAAAATAGTGCTGGCAAGAAGCCTTAGAGAGAAAATCTGCAGAATAATATTGTAACCCGGTTTACAACACATTGTAAATACTCAATAAATGTCACTTTTTATATTTGTGTAATTTATACATTTTACAACAAATGCATTTTTGAGAACGTGTTCTGTTTCAATGCAGGACAAGTACTGCTGGTCCACAGCAGAGAATGTGACACAAGTTTACATTTTTGTGAGGGACTAACAAGGAAATAAATAAAATAAACATAATTGTTCCACACAGACATGTACTAAGGAAATGATGCCAGGAAGATGAGGCAGAGGAACCGGGGCGGGAGGGACCAGGCTGGAGTGGGACGTCAGACGAGGGCTCTTTCTGACGGCACCAAGAAGACAGGACCCTAAATGACAAGAAGAACCCAGTTGTGTGGAAACGGCCAGGTCCGCAGTAAACAAAAGGCCAGGAGCAAGGTCTCCGGCCAGGGAACTTTGGTTCCAAGAATGTAAAGAAGGCCACTGTGGCTGCATGAAAGGACTAAGGAGACATAAAGATGCCAAACAACTTCCCCAAATGGTTGTTACGGGTTCATAAAGAACAGGGACTTAGGTTCAATGCAAAGGCGGTTCCCACCCCAGACGCTCCCACTATCACCTTGGCACGAGAGATCTGGAACAGTCAGCAAAGAAGAACCGCAGGCATCTTCCGAACAGCAACTGCCATTTGCCAGTCCTTGCTAGTTAAGCGAATATTTGCAAATCTTCAGTGCAGGAAATGCACGGTGCCCTCAGACAGGAGTCTTAATCCTGATTGTTCTGAGCTATCTCTTCCACACTGCACACACACCCTGCCCTCGGGATAGCTGGTGGAGACACTCTGCCTTCAGACGGGAATGTCTTCGCTCAGACGCAGAGGTTCCGCCTTACCTGTGGTTTCATTTTCTACAGTTTCTCTTACCCACAGTCCGAAATTATTTAGATATGTTGAGAGAAAAAGGGAGAGACCATATCCAGATAACTTTTATTAGTGCTCTAATTGTTCTTTTTTATTATTACTTATTGTTAATCTCTTATTACCATGCCTTATTTCTAAATTAGACTTTATCATATGATAGAAAAAACAAAGTGTATCCATATAGGGTTCATCCTACCTACTATGGTTGTAAGCATCCATTAGAGGTCTCGAAGGTATCCTCCTTGACGTGAGAGAATATTGTGCTACTTTCCCCAGTGGATTCCCCGCTCTGCTTTTCTTAAATAGACCTACTGCCTTCTAGATGACTCCTGTCATCATCTCCTGTCTTTCCCAAGTATGCTCTAAAAAGACAGGACTTTGTGTTTTTATTCATCGATATACCTCCACTCCTGCCTAAAAGAGGGCCTGGAACATACGAGGAGCTCAGTAAACGTGTACTGACCGAAAATAAAGACTCACAAAAATAAGTTTATTAAAGACAGAGAAAGCTCCTCCTTTATCTCTCTTTAAAATATGTGTTTTATTTAAAAGGCAGAAGTCAGCAGAGGACAATCAATAAATAGGTTTGTTATTCTAACATAATACTGATAGATGCTCTGACCAATTCCCCCTTCTCCATTTTGGTCATTTGATGTAAAATGCACAGCTTCATGGGTTATCTTTGAGCATCTGTAATCTTATTTTCAGAAACTTCGTTGGAGAAGGGATTCTTGATGACAGTCTTCCTTCATTTCTTCCTTTTTTTTGTTTTTTGTTTTTTGGTCTGGGTTCCCCAGGATTAGGATTGAGACTGATGAGTGAGAAGAAAAGGGCGGAATTGTCATAATCTGCCGTTGTAACCTTTGGGGAGGCAGCAGATCAATTATGTTTTATGGCCTCCATTACTCAATACTTCAGAGGCCAAAGGGGAGAGACCTTTGAATCTGCACTCTGCCCTGCATTCTGTCAGCCTACCCTATGGCTGACCTCTGGGCTTCCCCTCAGCATAAGATCCACATACCTCGCCTCCTCTCAGGCAAGCGGGCAGCTTCCCTGGGCATGGTCTTGACAAGTCTCATCACCTGTGGCTAACAGAGCTATTCAGGCCACAGTATACTCAGCAGCCGTGTCCCACTGTATGAAGTGTAGCTTGATAACTTCATTTCTGCCTGACTTTATGGTTATCCCTCTACCTTCAGAATTCTCATTCTCATAATTTTTTAAAATATAGGAATGCAAGGTTCAGTATATATATAATGAATATAATGTGGACATAATGTGTGTATACATGGTTCACTCTGAAAGTTTCCAACAGACTGTGTTACGGTCCATTATTTCATTTCCAAGAAACACAATCAACAGCACCCTTTCTGATTCATCTGTGCAAACTCACTCAGCTTATCAGTGCTGCTGGAAAGGCATCATTTGATTTCATCCACATGGATTTTACGTTTCTTGATTTTTGTGTCTCTCCAAACTTTTATAATGATTCACTTATCATGAATCTTACATGTTCTGTGTCTTTTGGAGGATGATCAGTGGACCATCTGGTCTCTTTTTCAGTAAGACCCATGTCTGTCTAGCATCTCCCCTCAAAATCGAGTATATTGACATTTGAGCTTTTACTAAAATGTGAAGAAAATTATTATTTTATGTCATTACACACAAAATAAAAATTATTTGTAATTAAAATTATTGAATTTATATATTTCATAGTCTGGAAAATATAAGCTCATGAAATATGCTCAGATAATAGGTTTACAGAAGCTACTTTAGATAGCTGTGAAGAGTGTGTCCTGGACCCTGAAAGAGGGGATTTTCTTTTTTGTTGTGAAAACTTGGAGGGTGCTGATTTTTCTATTTCACATCCCAGTCTAATTAGCCAGTTGATTAGTCTATCTCATGGCTTTATTTTGACATTGATATTACCTAATCAGTCTTACTATGTTAGTCTAACTTCATTTTATGGGGATAATGTCAATAAGGCACCTCTAGCTGTCTCAAGCCTTGTCTGTACTCTGGAATACTAATGGACTACCTCCTACACCAACCTTAACTCTTCTAATTTCAAATCCAGAAAGAAGCACTATCAGACCTACAGAAACAAGCAGACGGGAGTGTAAATCGGCCTGTTACTGAGGAGTGCACCTTCAAGCTGGCCCCATGCATAATGTTCCCCTGCCCAACACAACTGCAAAATTGGACTTACCAAGTTACGTACTTCCAGGCAGTACTCAATATGTAAGACATTTACAGACTTCAACCTAGAAACAGGGCTATTTTTTTAAAGGAAAAAACATAATAGAACTAAACCAGTCTAGGAAAAGGAAAGATCATATCACACTCACATCAATTCAATTCTGACTTTAAGTGAAAGGAAAGAAATCAAAAGATGCTGACAGAGCCTGCTTGTCTCTGGAGACGTACTGAAATATTTTCTTGTAAAAAGAAAAAAAAAACCCTTGAGATAAACATTTCATGTTTTCAGACAGAAAGCTTCTCCAATAATTCTAAAAATATGGACTGGTTCTCATTTCTACGGTAATGAAAAAAAAAAAAAAACTTAAAATCAGAGGCCTTTGTGTTAACTAGGAATTTTAAGCACGTAATGCCCACTTTATTTCAATGGAGAAATAATACCAACAATGTAACTTAAGAATGCACTGAATGCAGTAAGTCTTCAAATGAAAATCTTAAAATATCACATGCTGTGAATGCTAAAACTTAAATAATTAGAACCACACACATAGGAAACAGCTGGCTGCATCAGGCACAAACAGTGTGCATTGTTACCAGCTCACTAGATGTCAACGCTCGTGTTCAGAAACGGCTATCATGGAATATAGTATTGGTCAATCATGTAAAGCTAAAGCAAAATATTAAGAATGTATCTGCTTTGCCATAATGAAAAGAAAAGGATATGCAACTCTATGAACAAATTCTACCTCCCTAAATCATGAAGAGAGTCAAATCAGCAGAAATACTACATAACATCATAGTGTTACTTGCCGTAGCAGAATCCATCCTTCTTTAATCTTTTGTTTTCTTCTGGTGTTTAAAATTTCCAAAATAACTTAATTATCCTCTTAAAAATTCAAAATCTAATTATTTCATCCCTTTTAAAATCATGATAACTACAATATCAAGGCAAAAAGAAGACAAGGAATAAGGTAATAATCAGCGTCTGCTGCTTTTCAGAGGCTTCTGAATATGCTTATTCAGAAAAAACCCTACTGAAACAATATATAATTCATGCAATTATGCCCAATATAGGATGTTCACTAATGCTTTGATAATTAGAAAGTAAAAGGGTCTCAAATATTTGGGAGCCATGGAAATATTCTATGTCAATAGCCAAGGGGCATTCTTATAGCTTCCATATTGTCCAGCCTCTAACTACACTGAAATCGACAGTGCTGTGAGGTCAAAAACCACTCTCTACAGCACCCTGAGAGTGAAGATAGACAGTGGAAGCCTTCACACCTGGGAAGTTATGTCTGGCTTATTTTACAAGAAGGTACGTGTTAAATTATCATTTTTCACTCTACTTATGATAATTAAGTTATTGAGTTTTAGGGTTTTGATTTTGTTTTTTTTTCATTTTCTTTTTCCTAAGAATCTATGCTGGCCGATATATACTTAGATTGTTAAAGTCTTGTTTCATCAGAGGATATTTCTAATACACCAGCCATCAATGTGGACTGGTACTGAACATAAGCAGTCTGTGTTCAGAAATGGTTGTCTTAATAACTATGCTACAGTGCTTTCTTTATGCTATCCAAAATAATTTACAAGCATATAAATTCCCTTGGATAATGTCAAAAAACAATTTATCCAGTTACATGGTACATGCAGAAAGGTAGTATTAGTTAAGAGGGTAGAATCTAAAACTATGTTCGCAGATTCAAATGTCATCTCAAAGATGAACTCACAGGGTGAGTGATGATGACAAAGCATGCTAGCTAATTACTTTGGGCCTTAGTAACTTCATTGGAAAAATGTGATTATGAGTACATACTTCAAAGAATATGCATGAGAATTAAGTGGTACAGTGCATATAAAATGCAGAGCAGAGCAAATAAAAGGTAAAAATTAGCTAATGCAATTATTTTTAAAGTTATTCAGCTCTAGGTTTGTATGTTTATGACTTGTATGTAGTGTGTACATACACACACATAAAACATATATTTACAAACACAGAATACACACACATATAAAAATTATACTTACAAAGAACTCACACAGTTATTGCCGTTCAACAGAAGAAAATAAAGCTGCAGAAATGCTGAGGTTGCTACAATTTAAAATGCTGGGTGTTCTGTCCATTTTTGAAATGCTGTCTTTAAGAAATTCAGCAATTATAAGGAATCTGGGAAAAATTCTGCCACAACAGCATTTCTTCTAAATGTATTTCCAATATGAATTTGATTATTAATCAAACATTAGCATATCTGCTATATATTGAGCCATATACTCGTAGTAACTAATTAGCTACATGTTTATAAAATAGAATTTTTAGGAAATGAATAAATAATGCTTTCTGGACACTAAGAAACGTATAGGACAGATTTTTTAAAATAAGGCTTAGACCCTAAGCAAGCAGGTGGTACTTCCCACAAACACATGGTCCACAAAAACGAAAATACACCAAAAAAGCACTAAATTAAGTTTGTGTCATGTTTTAGTAATGGTAAAAAATGTTCAAATAACATGAAACCAAAATGAAAAAAGTTAAAAATAATGAGCCATAAAAATATAGACACTTGGATCTTTATCTGTCCATTCTCTACAGGAAGATTTCACAGTGTGTGCACCTCCCAAGTCACCGGGCCTCAGAGGTGTGAGCTCTGTTCAGGGTCCCATTTGTACTTCTTAAATGCCACAGCTACAAGTGTCCATTTTGTACCTTTTGTTCTATCCTGGTTTGTCTCTATTACCTACATCTTTTTTGTTGCCTGAATGAGCCTTCGCCCAGGTTTTCCTACCTACATCCAGTTTTTAATTGATCAATTAAAAAGGAATATCAACAATAAGTTCAGTTTTGTTCCGTGGTCTAAAACATTACACAAAAGCAACAATATGAAGGGCAGTCTTTCCCGAGATTCTTTGATCTGTACAGAATGAAATACTGTTATTACATAAACTATAATACCAAAGAATAGAAATGCTACAATTTCAATAATCAATATGGGATAGAAAGGCAATTTAATTTCATACAAAAAATGCTAAATATGCCATTATTCCTTGTTGGAGGCAGTAGAGGAGATGGTAGGCAGATATATTCTAAGTTGAAAAGATAAAATGTGAATATTCAGAAGTTGTAGTGGTTGGTGAGACTTTAAAAAACTCTATTTTTGAAAACATAGCTTCTCTTTTCCTTGTTATAAATACATCACCAGACCTCTATCACCAGGCCTTGTAGGGGTCATCTAGAGGTGATTAGAGGAGGTTTGTCACAGAAGGATTCAAATGAAACACACAAGAGGAAAACAGTTAAACAAGGTAAAATTGCAAATTCAGAGTTCAGTATGAGAGCCTTCCACTTACTGATGCGATGTTATCATCATGCAATAGCTCCATCTGACCATGATATCTCTTCCCATTTTTCTCTTCACAATTCAGCATTTGCTGGTTTGGCAGCAATAGCTATAATTTACTTATTGAGTGTTTATTATGAGCCTGACCCCCATGACACCATGAGCTGCCACTATCTCCCCTCAGGTGATTCTCAGATCAATCCCACATGCAACTTCCTAATATTTCCCATGTTTTCCAGATAAGGAATTTGAGATTCAGAGAGGAGAGACGGCTTGGCCCAGAATAGCACAGTAAGTACAGAGGATTCAACCAGGGGATGTCCCCACCAAAGCACAACCGTATGACCCTCACTTCTCACCACCATCTCAGTGCAAAGCCACACTGACCGGGGCTGTTTATGTGATACTAGGATGATACTGCAAAGGTGCCATTCAACACCAAATAACACTCACTGAAGGATGTTCTGCATCAGTGGTTCTCAGCCTTCCGAATGCTGCAACCATTTAATACGGTTCCTCATGTTGTGGTGACCCCCAACCATAAAAGTATTTTTGTTGCTACTTCATAACTGTGATTTTGCTACTGCTATGAATCGGACTGTAAATATCTGATATGCAGGATGTATTTTAATTGTTACAAAGGGGTCACGACCCACAGGTTTAGAACTGCTGTTCTAGATGTTAGTAAGCTATGCTCACTATCATTCTTAAGTATGAAACCGTCATTAATTTTTCCATCAACTATCAGATAAACACAATAAAACCATAAAGATGTAATTTTTAAAATATACTGTGCATTTTTGCATAGTTGGGGTTCAGATATCTATTGTGACCTGACAGATCAAACATACCAAAAAATCTTAGTACCAATTTATGTACATTCCCAAGCACGTTTTCTATTTTACATCAAACTGCTCCTAATTTTGAACATAGATGAAAACAATTGAATTTAGTATTATGGATGTGACTGAATTCAGGATATTGCTATTGCTTTCTGTTTGCTCAGTTCTTGTTTAATTTACTTGATCAGCGGAACACAGTGGGTAGAACTGAAGGACAAAAAGCCAACGCCAACCCCTTACCTGTTTCAGAGCCTTCTTGGTGTGCTGCTGGAAGGAAGACACGAGCTTGCTTTGCACTGCTGGGTTAGTAAGGCTTGAATCTCGAGTGGAAGATGCTTCATCAGTCACCTGCTTTGAACAAACTAGAAATGGAGAGAGATAATGATATTACTAATTTGAATTCCTTTTTTTATATCCACTGTAATTACTCACTTGGAACATTTCTCCAACTGAAAATGGATACCTAAAATAAAGCAAAATAGCCTGACAAAACGAAGAGTATCCAGATTTGAGGAGAAGGAATCATTTAATAACTGAGACTCTAGTTCCATTTAATCATTTTTAGGCCTAATGTCCTTATATGTTAATTACTGGCAATTTCTATGCTATAGAAGTATTCTGTGGATATTAAAAATAGCATAATACCTGCCTAAGAGTTGTGAGTTCTGACTCTGGAGATCGGGGCAATGCACAGCACTCTGAAGAAACAATCTAAATTAATGAAACTGTTTTAAACTGATCCAGCCGTACAGGTTCCGTGCTTCTTCCACTGAACAGCGCTCCCTCTGTAGAATCAAGAACCTCCCGGGACACGTCTAGCTTCTCCCTCACATAGCGTGGGAAAGGAAAACTAAAATCTGAGATGCTTGTTGCAACTCGATTATTTTCAAGAAAACGGTATTCTTCAGAGGTAACAATGTAGTTTGCTTATTTGTATCAGCATTAGGGTTTCCTATTGTCTACTCTATGTAAGACATATTACTCTAAAAGGCTGCTTTTTAGGAAAATCAGAGTCCCGCGACCCAGAGCTCACAGATAATTTCTGCACTGTAAAACCTATGATGGAGCTGAACTCTAACTTGAGTTCTCTTCAAACTAACAGACTTCCGAGTCCTCATCTGAGTCCCCCTCAGACCGAGAGACTTCCACACTAGAGTGGTTTGAACCAGTCCACGTGCAGGAACCTCTTCTGTATACTCCAAGGGAGAGAGAGTGATTTGGAAGTTCTGGGTGGAAAAGCACCGTGATTAGCGGCAGAACGGAGGCACATGTCAAAGGCAGGCGGCGAGAGGAAAGAAGCTACATGGAAGAAAACAACTTGAACACATTGTAAAACCTCAAAACATGACTTCCTACGGGCAACACAGTCAACATTCATTCAAGGAAATTTTTCAAGGAACTTGGGAGGATTCTGGCCTGAGTTTTAAAGAAGGTGGAGGGGTTAAAATTACTGTAGTCAAATCGATGCATATGCACAACATGGAAAACACTCAAGTGGCTTTCCACAGACTGAAGCATTCCTTGCCTAGAAATGAACGTGTGCTCACGGGAGAGAATGTGGGGGAAAAAGAGCTAATCAAGTTTTGTTTTAATATGGAAAGCAATCAGAAAGCCCATTAAATAAGGTCTAAGAAAATAAAATATTTGCTAGCTAAATGCCAGGCACTTCCCAAATGCGACCTCATTTATTCCTTGCAGCTTTCCTTCTTGTCTCTGTGGCGGGAGAATGGGAGGTCAGAAAGGCTACGTGACAGGTGCATGGTCACACCGGCAATGAAGCTGCAGGGGTGGCATTAGGCCAGCCCGGTCAGGCTCCAGAGCCCGTATTTGTCCACTTAAAACAGTTGGCATCAAATGTCAAGATCTGATGCAGAAAATTCCATCTGAAGAAGTGTAACTTAGTTGCATGATGTCAGAGACACTGAAACAAGAAGTTAATAAAAGAGTGTGTGTGGAGGGGGCAAGTCACTCAACCCCTGACATGAAATAATTGAGACATACATACAGATTCTGGGAGTGACAGGCCCGGGAAATACTACTGTCAAAATAGCAAAAAGAAATATCTTTGTGTTATAGATCAGGTGACTTTTCTTTTTCTTACTTGCTACAATATGACATTCTCCCCCCTTCAGATAGTCTAAATGTTCTAGCCAAGAAACATTTTATAGCACTTCTTGCATAAACTCTGCTTTCTAGGGTTTGCTCCATAAAATGATGACTAAAGTGAATTGTAACCCTTCACCAGCGCTTACTTACCAAGAAACAGTAGAAATAATAATCAGTTTACATTCTAAAGATACATCTCTTCTGTATACTGATATGCTTGGCTTTTCTAATGTCGTAAAATTCCTATGACGTGTGACAAAATTGGAAGGTGACAGAAAGGTGGTACATGGGACATATGATTTCAACTGAACACAGTTAGTGTTACTAATGTAACACCAGCCAAAGAAAAGTATGCATTGGTAAATACATTTTGCTACCTCTACATTCTTAAGGTAGCATTTCCCCCTATAAAATTGGACACTTACTGATTAGTTAGGTTCAAAGGAGAACAAAACACAGCCCATGGATATTAAGGAAGTTTTGAAAAAAATATGGCAATGCTTCTGAATCCTGGACATCTAAATTCAAATGTAATACCAATTTGCTTTGAAAATGCTATCATTCACAAATTTTTCAAAGGTAAACTTCAACACAGCAGGATCAAATAATAAAACTGTCTGGACCACGGGGTGTGTAATTAAAGCTCTGCCTGCCTTTTATTTTCTGACGGCTGCAGGAAGCATCACAGTCACAATCACCTGTCTTTCCTGAGGATAACGGCTGTGCAGCTCTTCATTCTCTCTATTCCTCTCTGACTTAGGAAACCATCAGATACGGGGAAGTCTGTTTTAGTATCAGCATATATGCTACGTATTTTGTTTTTAAATTTACTGTTGCACTGTGTTGATAAAGACTCACATGTATTTACATAAGTTGTTTCCAAAAGCAAGATTCTGTTACATTGCGAGCTCAGAACTTCAGAGGGAAGGCAGGACAACAGAGCTTAAATGGCATTAAGGAATACCATGAAGTTCATTCTCCAAATTATTCATCTTCCTTTACCCAACTCTGTTCATTCACGGACTCCAATTTCCACCCACATGGAGCGCTGTGAGTAACCTGTACTAGGCAGTCATTTTTCTCCATAATCTCGCTGGAACTTCATCTTGATGCCCATTTCTTTCTAGACTGAACCATTGCCCCCCTAATTATTTACTTCTAATACTGTAACTATAGAACTCTAAAGAAAATCAAATGTAATAGAAAATAAAATATATAAATGACTGCTCCTTTGGATTAAACATCTTATTTTTAAGAAAAAAAAAAAATCAAGAAAGAAAGAAACTCATCCCTAGGCTCTAAGCAGTGTGCCTATATGCATTTTTTAAAATACTGACAAACGTGAACCTTCTTCATGTGATCTGCTTGTTCTTATTCATTCTTTCTCTGTGCATATGACATAGGATGGCTGAATTTAAAACACACATTCAGTGCGTAGTTGGGCTGTCCAAGTTCATGCAGATTCATATTCTAACAAAACCAAGATTTTCGCTTTCATGTATTCTTGCAGCTTTCTTAATAATAGATGTGATAAATAAATAATGAAGGGCTCATTTTAAACAGTTGCCTGGATATTTTTCTAAGGATCTGAGTTTGGCCTCTGAAATACAAGCCAAAGAAAAATTAATGTTAAAGCAAGTATCAGGTTAAATCCCCTGAATGTAAAATTACAACAGAAGCCAAGAAACCAAAGAAATTAGGACAGATGTTTTATCCAATAAATATCAACCACTGACACAGCTTAGAAAGTGATAGCTTCTTGGCATTCGGAACCAAATGGGAGCTATGTTTTTCTAACTGTACACTGGCATGATCACAACACTTACGCCAGGACTTTATACCTCGAAACCTCACAAGAAAGCCTGTCCTTTTCAGAAGTGGACAAAAAGAAGATGAAACTAACAAAAATAGGATGACTGGTCCTCCCTAGAACTTTTGCCATTCAACATTTTATAAAAGACATAGAAGAGCTATTTCTGTCTATGTTTTTGCTTGATTGTCAAAATTGGGCAAGCCAAAACCATGGTGGGAAGCTATTTGGGGTTTTAAATCTGCCTCTAATTTACCCCTCCTCTCACTACTAGCATCGCCAGATGCTTCCCTGGAAATATTCTCTTTAGAAGGTCTGGGAGCAGAGGGAGGTGGAAGAGGGTGAGTAATCGCGACATAGCTTGAAGGCCACAGAACTGGCGACTGTGTTCTGGCAAAACTGTAAATTTCAATCTCTCAGTGTTTCCTAGTTCTCTATCTTTTTATTTACTATTCAACTTTAAAACACTACTGAACTAGAAAATGTGGGTTCAAGCTCATGTTTTTAACGGTGAGTGCTGGGCAGAAGACACCGTGGTATTCCCTCCACATCTAATCATCATCTACTGACAGGTGTTCAAGAGGACACCCACAATTCTAACTTTGACCTATAACCCAAGACACAAGGGCAGGAAAAGTCACAAGGCAGCATGATTTGTCTCTGCTTCTAGTCTCACATCTTGCTGCCTCCTCAACTCCCACCTTCTCGGCTCCAGCCAACCCCGCCGCCCTTCCGTGCTTCCTGTACACATCTGCATGCATGTTTGGTGCCTTGTTCTTACTGTCTCTACTTCAAATATCCTCCCTCTCTGCCTGGCAAACTCATCTTGGCAGACCAAACCCCATCGGATTCCCCCAAAGCCTCCGTAATGACCCCACTGTCGGGTAGACGTTCTCCTCTCCACCCCTGCTTCCTCGAGTGTGCGGGGATGAATCTATGACAGTCCCCGCCAGGTCAGGCTCAGAAACTCTAGCACTTACTTACACAGGAACATGGGCACCGAGCAGTCTGCAAATGTTTATTAAATTTAATGAAAACCCAATTCAAAAATTTAGTTTATCTGAAGAATTTTTGAACCTTTTTTTTTTTTTTTATTTGAGACACTCTGTTGCCCTTGGTAGAGTGTCATGGCAGCACAGCTCCCAGCAACCTCCAAAGTGAACTTTTAATTATGATTTTCAATAAGAATTCATGAAAGCAGAAATCAGCCAAACTATTATTTTTCTATTTACAGAAATGCGTGTCTAAAAATGAATTGCTTTAAGTTTGAAAACATAAGCCTTCATACATGATTTTTTAAAATTATTCTAAAGTGAATCAGGGAAACTCTGACCATAGGACTTCCTGTGCAAGCCGGCGGGAAACCACAGGCGCGGCCACTAGTGAGGGATGGATTTCCTTTTGCTATCCTTACTCATTGCCTTATCTTAAGAGGAAAGTCACAGTTTTATGGTTTTGTCTGGAAAATAAAAATATTAATTTAAAAGTGAAAATTAGAAATCACAATGTTGGCACCAAGAATGTCAGAGGCCGTGCAGGTGCAGACCACAGCACAGACCAGGGTCTGTGCATCACTCAGCCATCGCGACACAGATATCTTGACTATTAATTGCAATATACCCCGCTGAGCCACTCAATAAGTAAACTACGGTGAAAAGGGTTCAAAGGTCTAATAAAAATAAAGATGGAGGTATCTTCTGGCCAATTTCATTTATTTCAGTTCTCTCTGCAGAGACTCCCTTTAAACTTTCTGAACAATGAAACCACGTCCCCAAACCACAATGTTGTTACCTGTATAAAAGATGCTAACATATACTTCAAGCTTAAAAACGTTTTTCTGAATAAAAAATTTAAATTAAGACATATGTTTGGTCTATTAGGACTAAAACCGTGGCTCACTGTTAGAACCCAATGTTTTAAAAGAGGTTTGAGTCTTAGAAGCATCTTGTCTATTTATTAATCATTCAGTCACACGAATTTCTTGAGCGCATTTTTTCACGCCAACCACCATGTAAGATCCAGGGGCAGAAACAGTAAATAGGACCAAGACCTAATTATGAAACCAAAAAGCTTTTTAAAATATTTTTTTCAATGAACAATAATATAGAACCATTATTTATACCTAGTAAAACCTATATCTACAAAAACTAACACTTGTTAAAATTTGTTTTGAAATATCAATAATAATTTTAAAACATCTCCAAATGACACAATCAAATAGCTTATGCTTGGACAGGAATGTGCTTTATATTATACAGCACTTACATTAGAAACTGTTTATGTTATATATTCTGGATCTGTCCAGAAACAAAATACATGCCAAAAATTGGGGAGAGGAAGAAGACAAAGAAATACCAGGAAATCCTTCTGACCCCAGTTAAATCTTTCCTGGACTCCACTGCTTTCATTGAAAAGAAGATTCTTTAATACTTTTTGGTCTCTGGCTAAGGAAAGCTGCCCTCTTTAAAAACATTCCTTATTCTAAGACAAGTATAGACATTTGGGTTTAAGCAAATTTCCTTGTTGCATTAAAAGAAAGCATGCAAAGAATATAAGATTCCAGGAAAAGCCAGCAATTAAATAAAGCAATACTACCAATGACATAATAGGAACAGCAATTTTCCCAAAGAAATGTTCACAGGACAACCCAAACATTGTAAGTATTGACGATCTTGACAATATTTAGAGTAATATCTTGTATGAATAAAAAATACCTAATAGAACTAACATTTTTACTCTATTTTATAACTTGCTTCATTAGTCAAATGAAGTGTTCTTATTCAGAAGAGTCCCCCCTAAAACAAACAAACAAAAAACAAAATTTAAACCAAGAGGAATGGTGAATCAGATAATAATTAGTAAAAACATGCTTCTACAGAATGGAAAAGTGTGGGACAGCTTAATGATCTGGGGGCAACATAAGATGCTGCGAATCGTATTCACCTGGCACAGAACCTCGGTACCACGTCTACAAGGTTCACAACACTGGTTCATACTGGATTGGACACACAAACTCCACAGGTAACCAGCAAGATTTTACACAGTGAAGATCGAGTTTAAAAAACTCCGCTTAGAAGTACTTAATTTTCCCAGCCTGGCCAATTTAGTTATATTAATATGTCTGGGTGTCCATAAGAAAACATCTCTTCAAACAGAAGAGAAATGAGAAAACGCAAACCAATATTTAGCAGGAAAAAGATATCCTACAATTACCAGCCTCTAACCACAAACCTCCTTCTAGCACAGAATCAATGAAGGCTTCTCTTTTAGAGTGATGGAGAGTGGTCACACCATATGCTGCTTGTGTGTGTGTGTGTATACGTGCGTGCAGGGGAAACAGTAAAGCCTATTTCTTTTACACAAGGCACACCTGTGATCTCTATGCTTCATCAGGTCCCTGAAACAGCTGGACAGAAATAAAGCAATTAAGCTGCAAAATGTGAAATAAGAAAAAATGGACAGGAAGGGTACTGGGCGGCAAGGGTCCAGGAAAGTGTTTCCCTCCTGGGCGTCTTTACTAATGACTTTACACTTCAACATATAAAATATCAACTCGAGTATACAACAAAGGGGCGTCGGGTAACACACCCAGGTGGTTAACTGTTTGAGAAATGGTTATACGCTGCCACTTTAAAGATAAAAGAGACAATGGATTATCTGGCATCAATGAAACAGCACTTTTCTTTTAGACCATGGGTACTTTGTTTATATGTACACTCACAGATTACATAAATTAAACAGAAAATTGGCTAGTTAAGATGAGTAATTGGGGACATACCTTTAAGTTCGTTTTTATTTGAGAGGCACTTTGTTTTTACTAAGAGATCTTACTTTCTTCCCAATCTTCATCTCTGTATTATGAAATATTTCACTCATAACACAAGAAGAGACGGGAAAGTATGAATGGGTCACTTTATCTGCAACTTTAAAAAGAAAACTTTTTTTTTCTTCATGGCTCTGGACTCTTTAAACTGACCAAAATCTATTTATTCAAGGACAAAGTTCACAGTTCAAGGGGAAATATGTAAGAAAAAGAGGTCCCTAATGGATAAAAGAAATGAAAAATAGTACCTATGAGTAAAGTTTGAAAGGGTTTGGATGAGTCATGTGGAGAAGATGAAGGGGTAACCAGCTGTTCCTCATCATCTAAGTAAGGGACAAAAAGGAGGAAATCAGTTTAATTAAAAGCACCAAACATTTCAACAAAATGAAAAATTCTTCACTACAAAGGTTATCAAAAACACAGAGGGACATGTGTGGATTTCTGTTCCTCTGGATCTGCATGACTGAAGCGACTGGTGTAAGTGAAACGGTGGCATGAGAGCCTGCTCAGAGCTGCAGGGGCCTCTGAAAGCCCTGATACTTCTTGTGAACTATGTCGTCCGTGGGCTGGGATGAAACCCGGGAGAATGAGAATGAGTGGGCAGAGGAAGTTATATCCTGCCAACGGTCATTTCTTCCTGTGAAAAGCATTCTTTTTCCTTTACGTGTTCTTCCTTGTGTAACCAAGACAGCATAATTTTCACATACTTAAGTTTCTCCAGGCCACCAAAGTAAAGCAGGTGTCTCCATGAGCTAAGAAAGCACTTGACCAAAATGTGAGGATGTCGGATGAAAAACAAGTTAGCTCACCCCCCCCCCCCACCAGGGAACCGGGTGCACGCACTAAAGGAATGCCCTTCCCTCCCGGGGAGGTTCTGGGCAGGGGCTGACCGTGCGCCGTGCTGCCTTCCTCCGCAAACACTCCGGAAGCCTCCAACACCCTCGCACCCCTCCGCCTCGGCAGGAAGATGCAGACACCTTCCAGCCCGTGGGAAAGTATACTGGCGCGTTCAAAGGCCCGCTAGAGAAAAATCCCCAGCCAAACCAGACCGGTAACACCTGGAGGAAAGAGACAGGAGGTGGGCAACATCTTCCAAAGTTACTCCAAACACTGCCTTCACGATCCCACGTCACACTCATTTTCCTGTCCCGTAGACTTGTAAGAAAAACCTCCTGGTAAATCGTCAGTGCGACTCCTCTCCAAGGGGGCCCGCAACCTTTACTTGCGTGCTCACCCCTTTCTCCACCAAGCTCCTCACCTCTCGTAACCGATGTCTTCATCGAGATCCAGCCACACACTTCAGGCCCCTTAAGGCACTTTTCACTCTTGATAAAAGACCCCTCAAACTGCAGCCTCTGAGCCAGTGAAAACAAAGAGTGAGCTGAATAATGTTTCATTAAGTGAACATAACTCTGCCAAGAATCACACAGTCAGAAAGCCACTTATAAAACTGGCCATAAAGAATAATGAAAAAGGACCATATAAAATTCCTCAAATGTTGGAATCATTATTTACCCTGCGATCTAAGGTCTAAAACATAGGACACATGTTCTTTCTCTCTCTCTTTTTTTTTTTTTTTTGCTCGACGGAGACTTTTAAAATACTAATTCCCTCACTACAGAGCTGCTTCCTCTCTGAAAACCATTAAGGTTAATGGCAAGCAGAACCTTTTTTGATCTCAGTGGATAAAAACTACATTCTCTAGCTTCCCCCATTAAAAAAATAAATAAATAAATAAAGTAGGATGGTTGCTGCTTATTTTAAAGATAAAATATATTAGGACCACAAGAAGAGAAACAACAATTTATAGATAGAGGATTTAAAGGGTGCATATTGTTTACTGATGGTATCATTTCATATGAAATATGTCTAGGCTCTGCAGATCCACAACACACTGTAAGTCAACTTAATATGTGTGAGGAAACTCACGGTACACCAATGTATTATGCTCAGATGCAAACACACCCATCAATCTCAGACTAAAACAGACCATAAAATTCATAGTATTTTCTTTGGGTGACATAGATTTATACTTATATGGGCATAAATGGTCATGGGTTGTCAACACAGATATATCAATTGATTCACTTAAATCACTCTCTGATCTATAAAGCTTAGCTTGTAAAATTTGAACAATTTACTTTCTGAAGTCTGTATGTCTAATTCTCATTAACTTCAGAAATGGTTCAGAAGCTGAAGAAACACATACAACAATAATTCTGGGCTTGTAAGTTCCACAATCAATAGTGGGTCATGTTTCCTAGGTTGTAAAATTTTTCAACAAACTTAAAATATCTTGGCAAAGCATTTCCTATTTTAAAAGAATGTTTCCTTGGCCAACTTCAATCTATCAATTTGAAACAACTCAGTGGTAGCAGAGACTTACTCTTTCCACGTATCAAAGGCATTTTGTGAATTGAAGGTTATGACTCACCTAGAAACTCCCCAACTCTTCCACCTCAAAGGAGTAATAAAGATAGGGGAAGAGAGGGTACCTTCCTCCCCACCATCCCCCCTTGCTACTTACTCTCCTCCACCCCACACTTCCCTCTCACCCCTCACAGACACCCAAACACATATTCCGCCTTCTCTTTCTGATCAGATTTTCAAAGTATATTTGTACAGCTGCTGGAAGTATGGAAAATGTGTAGAACCATTCTAACTTTTGCTTCTAATATATATTAGAAACATAGTAAGCAAAGAAATCACCTAAAGCAGTTCAGTTTCCTGCAATTTATGATTGAATTGTGAGAAATCATATAGTAACCCACTCCTTCATGTGGACAACCCTCGGCTTCCACTTTGTCAAAGTCTTAAGTTTATAATCAGAGGGGATCTGGACTAATGTTGGACAGGAAACAGCACCAACGACCACAGGCTGAGAAGTGCTCCCTGTGGCTTCTAGGCAAGGTGCTAGAACAATTAAAGCCTGGCCTTTAGTGTCACACACACCTCGGCTTATGACTAAGTTTAAACTAAGTTTATTTCCCCACTGATAAAAAAAATAAAAATAAAGTAACAAATAACTCAATATATTTTCAATTATCTAGATTAGAAAACAACTCAATATATTTTCAATTATCTAAATTAGCTCTGGAGGCTAATTTATGGGTTGCACACAGAGGGGTACGGCACTTACACGAATAGGAAATACACTTGTCTACACGAGGCAACTGTGGTTTCCAATAAGATGCACAAGTGAGCAAGGCAAGGAATACTCAAGGAAATAAGCTATTTTTCTATTATTTCAGTGATTCCACAAAGCAATTTTCAGAATGCAACTTCAAAGGCAAGGCCAGGAAATCTAATTTGGGTCACATTAGCTGGATATGTGGGTATGTTATTTTGTGAGGTATCTATTCACATTTCACGTTAGGGGAGTCTGCTTGTCCCTGCTTTGGTTTAATTACTGGATGAATGTTCTCCTATCATCTCCTACCCTTTCCCAGAGATTATAACTCTCCCACTGCTTCCTTTGGAATTTGGAATTAGTCATTAGCAAAATTTCCATCTTTCTCTGCACACTCCCTTCACTTTTTCATGTACAACTGGTACAACTGGCTGTCTCCTGCGAACACCCGTTTCCCTGTTATGTCTCAGGTGATTTTTTCCTTTTCACATCTTCTGCACACTGAAAAATGGGAGAGGTGACCACATCCACCTCCTGGTTCCTTCCCCCCTCCCTGGCTTCTTTGTTGCCTCGAGCCTCATAACTCACTTCATTAGATTATGCCACCAACTCCTCCTCCTTACTGTACTTATAGCTTTACTTTCCTTCAATTTGTGGTGATATTAGCTCATAAATATCATACTTTATCTATGCTAGCTCTATCATAATTGTCTTTTTCAATATCCACACAGATGGTTCTCTAATATTTTATGCTGGGGTTTAACATAACATCTTTGCACAAGTAAGAAAAGGCAATCTTGCCTCCAGGTAGCCTCAGCACTAGGTTGGCCAACTGGAGGGGTGCTCAGTTTCAGCCATTGATGGTCCCCTTATCCAGACAATTTTGAAGAGTGCATACATGGCCTAATTACTCATATCATTAAACTAGCCCTCTTCTTTGCTTTCAGATTAGAACATACATTCCTTACTATTACCCTAAAATGAATTCCATGCTTTTCACTCTCATATAACATATGTTTCCAATTCATTTTCTTTAGAACACCCAACCAGGCAGCCCTTCCACATCAATGAGACGTCCTCCTTTATACCAGCCCTTTCACAACTGTCTCCACTTGCCTCCACATCCGACTTACATTCTACAGAAGTACACCTTAATTACTCCACTTCATACACCTCCCAACTCCTTTATCCCTCTCTTGCTTTATCGTCCACATTTGGCACACCCCCGCTCTACTCAATTCTGACTGTACATCTCCTCTGCAGTTGTACTATGGTCCTAAACATGACTGGAGCAAAAGATACATCCCTGTTGGCTGGCCTCACCTTCCATCCAGGATTGATAACCCTAAGCGTGCCTTTAAATGACACCAGACTCTCTTATACAAACATTTGATAACTACCTCACCCATCTTCACCCTCAGCTGCCAAGCTTTTCTATTTCACTGAGGGAAAAAAAGGCAACAAGAAGCAAATTTCTATGAACCCCTCCCACAAGCACTCACCTACCTTTCTTCTGCTGAAATCCTTTGACTTTTCCTACTGCCTTCTTTGGAGCATCTGTCTGCACCCCTTCCTAATGCCAATTTCTTCTTGGGTTGCACAGATTCCATTTCTCCTCATTGAATCAAGTACAAGGATATCCCTGTTGCATTATCAACATCTTCTCAATGAAATTTTCCCATTATAAACAATTATGATATTTTTTAGTTAATTAAAAAAAACTTAGGTTTTCATAATTTTCTTTATAGAGGAATGACACCTCTTTTGGTAGGTATATTCCTAGGTATTTCTTTTCTTTGAAGCTACTGTAAAGGGGATTGTGTCCTTAAATAGCTTCTCATCCTGGCTGTTATTGGAGTATACAAAGGTTACTAACTTGTGGACACTGATTTTATATCCTAAGACATTACTGCATTTTTAATCACTTCCAGGAATCTTGGGGTTGTCTGAGTACAAGATCATATCATCAGCAAAGAGGAAGTGTTGGACCTCCTCTGCTCCCAACTGGATGCCCTTTATTTCCTTGTCTTGCCTGATTGTATTGGCCAGCACTTCCAGCACTACGTTGAATAGTAATGGTGACAGGGGACAACCTTATCTGGCTCCAGTTCTAAGAGGAAAAGTTTAAATCTAAGAATTTATTTTTTAAAAAAATTCATTCAAGATCCTAATTTGCATGGCAATAAACGATGGTTTCATACATTCTAAGTTTTTAAAAGTTATCTATAGAAATTTAAAAATGCTATAAGTCTTCTTTTCAATTTGCAGCACCTGACTTAAAAGTTTAAGTTTATGTAATGCATTCACTAAATCTGTCAGTTTCTTTTGTGAGAAAGACATGTTTCAAAATTGTTACTTTCTAGACCCTATAGTGAGCATGGGTTTGTATTATTTTTAATTGGTTGGCAGAATTTTACTCACATTACTTAATAGGTAGAAGAAGAACTCGCAGGCTTTCAGAATGGTCTTCTACTCAGAATAATAATAATGAATTTCTAAATGAATTTGGGTCTGCCCCCATTTAACATTACCAAACATGTTTCCACGTATTTTTAGAAAATATGAATTTTAGACATATATATATATAATATTCTATCACATGATGCACATCACCTCTTTAACCATTTCCCAATTGTTCATTTATATAATTTGCAATTTTTGATATAAAAAAACAATGTTGTAATGAACACCTTTAGACAGCATTTTTATCTAAGACTATTTCTTCAGGATAATGTCAAAGAAGTGGCTTCCTGGGTTGAACAGTGCATATGGTTTTAAGGATTTTAATATACTTTGCCAAGGAATCTCCAGAATAGCTTGAACAACTACTATTAGTATGTTAAGTTATGCCTACAAACTGGACTTAGTAGCAAGGAAGCCAATTCAACCACAAATCTGTTAGGTGTAGCAGCCCATATAGCCTTTGGCTAGGAGGAGTGAGATTTATAAGAAATACCTGTATAGCTCAATGATGGAACACCTTGGTGAAAAGGGCATGGAGAGGTATTTTTTTTTAGCTCTCCTAACAAGCATGAGAGAGCTCGTGAGTGGTGAATTGGCAGCCTCTACACCTGTGGTGTTGAGGGGCACGAGATCAGCCTTATATTAGGCTGGAGGAGAAGGCAGTCGGGAGCGTGCGCATGCTATAAGGGAGCCACTTTGACTCTGTTGCTTGTCCTGCTTGCAGAATGCCATGGCGTCTCTCTGCTAAAGATCACTAAGCTCTGCTAAAGACTAAGATCTGTCTATTCTAAGAAGACTGCTTTATACTCTCAAAGACACCCCCCCAACCCCCCGTCTGCTAAAGGAAATAGCCCTCAGTCACCGAAGAGCAATTGTTACTGAGGGAGATAACAGCTTAGTGGTCCGAGTCCGGAACCTACTTAAGCCCAAGACCTGGCCAGTCCCAGGCCCTGACAAGCAGTGGCAGCAGTGAGCTGTGACAGATTTTCACCCATCTCAAAATTATCACACCAAAGAAGCAAGGCGACATGTTACTGATGAGGAAGCCAAAATTTAAAAAGTCACTCAGCTTTAGGTCAATAAAATAATAAACAGAAATGCTTCACACAGAAAGTCTACAGGGTTTTTCCAAAAATAAGTTAAAGAGAGAGAAAGATAATAGTCAGTACCAGATGACCAAAATTTTTTTTTATTTGACTAAATTCTATCTCATGCAGAAGCATGACAGTCTCCCCTCTTTATTATACTTTGGTAATAAAAAAAAAAAACAGCCTTGTACAGAACAGTGAAAATGCCAAGGACGAGGGTAGTGTACAGTTTTACTGTGGGGGAAATATATATATACATATATATATATATATTTTTTTAAGGCCACTCCCCCTTTGGCCATATCAACTTTCAGTTCAGGTCATTAAATGCAGACATATTTTCAAAATCACTTCTTTACTTCTCCAAGATCTTTGATGCTGTCATCATCTACTTCTGGCCGTTTTTCCTGAATGACATCAATTATGTGATCTGTAAAGTCTCCCTGAATGATAATGTCATCCTTCCCTGTTATTGAGGCACCACAGGAGAATTTTTGAGCAAAAAAGTCTTTGTGCTTCTTTAAGGTCGATTTCAAAAGGTGCAAGGCCACATACTCTTGTTACATATTTCTTCTTTGCTCTGGGAATTTTGGCTATAGTAGTAACCTTTTGTGGTATAATCATCTTTTTTTTTTTTTTTTTGACCCCTTCTATCTCTCTTTTATTTTTTCTTCTCTTCTTCTCTTGATGTTCCTTGACCCTCACTAATTACACCTTCTTGTTTAGGGGAATTTTCTACAGTAAGTTTTGTAAACTAATTTGGAAAACTCTTTTCTAACCACTGTCTACTTTTAGCAACATCAGGTATGTATATTCACAGTACTCTGTTGTTAATGAACAGACTCCACAGTAAAGGACGTGAAGTGGGTAATTGGCACTAACTTGGCACTGCTCCATGGGTCTCCTTTGCAATCAGCCCCACTGGATTCAGAAATGTCAGCAGCAATTTCCCAAAGCTAAGTGGTCACACAGGCCTGCAGTCTCCACTCCTGCCACTATTGCCAGCTGAGGTGACACGTATAATTATTCTTCCCCAGCCAGGGCTGCCTGAGAGCCCTTCTGCCAGCGCACTACCACAAGACAATAGAAACTTTGGTATTGAAGAAAATGAAAATGAAAAAATAAAAACAAATTAAAAGAAAAAAATGAAAAAAATTGAAATTATATGTATATAATTGCCTGAAGTTTTTTATATATATATAGAGGGAGAGAGAGAGAGAGCGAGCGAGTGCCTGGATACCAGGTGGTATGCTCTGAAAAGAAAGAAAAGAATAAAAATATAATGCAATATATTGCCTGGATACCAGGTGTCCAGGGTTAGGAGATGAAAAACAAGCATGGTGTTTCTGCTGTGTATGATGGGGGCAAGAAGCCACTATCTAGTTGCTATGAAGACCTGGTCTCATCTTTGTGATTTATTTGATTTCAACCAGGGCAGAGTTGCTTGGCCAGCATTCAATCCTTGCAGGGTTAGATGCCTGAAGTTCATACCAGACTTCTTAGGAGACATGCCTCGGCCTTCCAAGCAATTCCACTTGGCCACAAAGGTTTCTGCACTGGGGTATAAAATCTCCTCAACTCTCCCCAAGTGTGGCCGCCTGAGCCCCACAGGTGAGTCAGAGCTGGCCATATGCTGGCACCCTATGGGCTATTCCTACCCAGTGGCCTTCTCAAAGTGGTAGGCCCTGGCTGCCAGTGGCCAAGCCATCACAGAGTTTTAACCTGTCCAATGGTCCAAAATCCAGCCACCAAGCACCGTTCACTGTCTAGCTCAGGCCCTCCCAACATTGCTCTAAAACAGCAGGACCTTCCCTATCTCCAGCTCTCTGCCAAAAGGCCAACCTCTGTACACACCCAGGTGCCTTCTGTGCTGGTCTACCACTCCTAACCTCCTCCTCAGCTCCTGTGGTCTGCCACTGTCACACTGTGCCCCTGGAATGCTATTTCTGGGCAGGGCAATCCAACAGGTGGCTGGGGTCTCCTCACCCCAATCTCACTGACAGCAGCTGGTGAGGAGATATCTCTAGTCTAACATCTTTTTTTTTTTGTATTGTTGGGGATTCATTGAGGGTACAAGAAACCATGTTACACTGAGTGCATTTGTTGGGTGAAGTCCCTTTTACAATCGTGTTTTGCCCCCAAAAAGTGTGGCATACACCAAGACCCCACCCCCCTCGCTTCTTCCCTCTCTCTGCTCTTCCTTTCCCCACCCCTCCCACATTCTTTCTCTGCTTTACCCTTCCCACACCCCCACTGTGTCATTAATTGTCCTTGGATGGAGTTTTTTTAAGCAACAGATTGTGTAACAGTGATCTATTGTAAAATAAAAAACACAACATTAACATCCTGATAGCATAATGGAATGCTACGTATGTGGATTTTGTTA
>CAUYON010084360.1:0-18749 GCA_963573935.1 Arctocebus calabarensis | reverse complement strand
GAAAATATAACTTATTAAAATTTGTGGAATGCAGTGAAAATAGTGCCTAGATGGAAATTTCTAGCATTAAATGAATATATTATAAAAAGATCTTAATTTGATAATCTAAGTAAGTAGAAAATAGAAATAAAAAAATTGGAGCAAAAATTAATTGAAGAGAGAAAAACAATAAAGAAAATTAAAAAACAAATCTGGGTAAAAATAATATATATGCATATATAATAATACAATAATTATATATAATATATTATATAATATATATTATATTAATATATAATAATTATATATATAATATATATTTAAAAATTGATAAACATCTAGTCAGGCTACCCAAGGAAACAAAAAAGACACAAATTACCCAAATTAGTAATATAAAGGGGAGTCATTACTACTGATTTCACAAACACTAACAGCGTAATAAAGAAATATATAACTTCATGCCCACATATTTGATAACTTAGATCAAATGAGTCAATTATCAACAAAAAAAAGAAATAAAAAAAAAAAAAAGAAAGAAAAAGTTGCTCAAGATCTCTAACATCAGGGACAAACCAAAACCACAATGAGACATCCCCTAACTCCAATGAGAATGGCTCCTTTTAAAAAGGACTTTGTGTGCATGCAGAGAGAAAGGAACTCTTATGCATTGTTGGTGGAACTTCAAAGTAGTTCCATCTCTATGGAAAATTGTATGGAGATACCTTAAAGAACTTAAAGTAGACCTACCAACTCATCCAGCAATACCACGTTGGGTATATATCTGAAGGAAAAAAGGTCATTTTATTAAAAGGACACCTGCACTCAAATGTTTATAGCAGCACACTTCACAATCACAAAGACATGGAAACAACCACAGTGCCGACAAATACATGAATAAAATGTGTAAATATATATAGCATGAAGTACTACTCAGCCATAAAAAATGGCAAGCTAAGGTTTTTGTGACAACCTGGATGGAACTGGAAACATTCTAGGTGAAACACCACAAGAATGGAGAAACAAAAAAAAAATGGACTCATTATCAAATTGGAACTAATACACAGTGCACCTGTGGACGTGAATCTCTTAGCATATTAAGCCAGGGTAGGGGAAAGCAAAGGGAGGGGTCAGCTCACACCTGTTGGGTCTGGTGCACATTGTCTGCACGAAGGCTCATTCTCAACTTCGACTCAGTCTTCACAAAAACAAAGTGTGTTAACAAAACATAGGTACACCCTAATATTCTGAAATTTTATAAAAAGTTCTTATGATGGAAAAACAGATATTGAATTACATCAACAGAAAGTAGATAAATTTTAGGGAGAATATCAAATTATACAAGTATGTGTTATAATGCAGACTGAAGACCTTGTTAGGGTCAGTGAGTTGGTTGGAAAAAAGATAATTCAAATTTGAAGGAAGAACAAAAAAACAGGCTGTCGGTCTTCTCTTCCCCTGTGAGCGTAGGTGTGATCTATGCTTCCCCCTCCGTCCTCTCACCGTTTACTGCTTAGGCTGAAGACACCTCCATGTATATTGATTATTTTCTTCACCTACATTTAGACATTTGATTATAATTTTACAGCATGGCCTCCCATTTCTAATTTTATGGAATAATAAATCGCTCCCTATCTTAGCTTTGTTTATAGTAAATTATTGGGCTACAAAGCACACCACTAGAACATCCCCTCGGGTGAGGAGAAGAGTACTCCCCGCAGGTGCCGCTCTGCCTCTCCTTATCTCTTGGGGAGAGAAAACTCAAAGGCAAATTTTCCACATAAGGTGGGAGAGGGCAAGGAGGAATCACTAGCTTCAAGCCTGCTGAGCCACATGGATTTGGGGGCACGTTTTCTCAACTGTTCTCTGCATTGCTATCATGTTGCATGTCCTCTGAAGGGAAGAGGGAAACGATCAAAGAGGAGCAGAGGATGCTGAGCTAGTTGCTTTTATCTATTTATTTTTTGTAGAGTTAGAGTCTCACTTTTTCACTCTCGGTAGAGTGCCATGGCATCACAGCTCATAGCAACCTCCAACTCCTGGGCTTAGGCGATTCTCTTGCCTCAGTCTCCCGAGTAACTGGGACCACAGGTGCTCACCACAAGGCCCAGCTATTTTTTGTTGCAGTTTGGCTGGGTTTGAACCCGCCACCCTCAACATACAGAGCCAGTGCCCTACCCACTGACCCATAGGTGCTGCCCTGAGCTAGTTCCTTTTAAAGTGACAAAGGATTTAGGTGAGGAAGAGCTCAGGACAGATGAAGCCCTGGCTCCTTGGCTACAAACAAGCCCTGCAGCTCGGACTCTGGGGAGGGATGCCTTATAGAGAAAGAAAGTCCCTGGAAGGAAAATTCTAATCCTAATATTTGGAGTGCCAGTAAGTTCTGTTTTCTGGTCTAAATAACATCAAAAGAACTAGTCTTTTCTCTTACATGAAAAATCTTTGCTTGTGGAGATGTCTGCAAAGAACTGAGGGAGAAAGTGAATAAGAAAAGGAAATCATTTTGTTACCTTAAGGACAAAAATAACTCAGCTAAAATAAAGCTAGGGTTTGAGCAGAGCATTGCGGGACTGTTCCTCCTGAACCCTGTGGATGTTCACTACCGGCTCTCCCGTCTGGGGTATGGGGTCGCGGCTCGGGAGGTCTGGCCTCTGCCGCTCTGCTTCCCAGCTGAGCATTCAGACGCGTGAGGGGACTGGTCCATGTACTCGTAGTTCTTAGCCCAAGTTGCCTGTGCTTGAGACAGGAGACGAGTGTAAGGCAAACCCATCATAGGTCCATTCCTTCCTCCTGGCTCTCGACTGAAGTGTGGGAGAAGGGCAAAGCCACCTCGTCTCAGCAAGGCTTGGTCTGCACAGCAAGGGCGGGCCAGGAGTCTCCCAGAACAGCAGCAGCCGCGCTGCCCGGGGATTCGGCTGGGTCAGTGCATGTGCGTGGCCTGAAATGTAACAAGCAGTTGAGTTGTTTATGTTGGTTCTTTTCTGGTTTTTGGAAATGTACTGTATGCCACACCAAATGGAGAAAGAAAAGAAGACCACAAAATCATTGAATTACAGCTCATTCAATGAATATGTATTTTAAAAAATTGTACAGAGTAGAAAAAACAGGTGTCATACGAAGTTTGGCTTCTTTATGGAACAGGAGGAAAGTTTTGGATTTAAGCCAAATGCTTTTTAGATGAGAGTTTTATTATGTTGACTAAAGGAAATAAAGTCAAGCTTTTAAAGAATTAAAATTAATTTTATTCAGAAGTTTTGCTGAGGGCTACAACCTGAGGCGTAGAGTCCAAGAGGAGTTTGTGAGAGGTTCTTTTAGATTCCTCAGAAAAAGTGTTTTAATGCAGCCTATTCACCGGCAGGGAAGATCCAGGCCACATAGGCTCACGTCCAGGTTTGGCTGTAAGACTGTATCTGGGTTAGTGTCTGGGGGCAGAGTCACTGTGTTTGGAAGGTGTTATATTATGTGTAAGAAAAGGCAAGGACCAGGGTTACATGTACTTAATGTTTTAGGGAATCTCGTGACTCAGGGAAGAGGTGGGAGGCCATGTGTTCTATTCCGTTTTACCTTCGAAGCACCTTCTCACCAAGCTGCACGTTGCGGGGCTGAGGGCTCCGTGGAGTCCTGCCGGCAAGCACACTCGGGCAGCCCTGCCTCCTGCAGGTGCTTCTCTGTCTCGCTACTTACATTATATGCTTTTTCATTTTGTGCTATTTCTAATGCAATACCTGTTATTTAAAAAATGGAAAGCAAATAATAACATGGAAAGAAAAATAAATTTATAATCCTGTATCTCTTGCTAAAGCTCATTTTTCCTTAGACGTTTCCTCAGTATTTTACATGGATGATAGTAATATGCCTTTAATTGATAATCGTGTTTCATTTTTCCTCCACTCTGCCAACTTTAAGCGTGTCTTGTTGCTGTTGTTGTTCAATACTTTCTTCCACTCGCATTTGGGTAATCCTTGATGGATTCACATATACACAATAAGTACAACCTAATCTCTATTTTCTTGGTAAAATCAACAGCATCTGTAGACTGGAAAGTGGCATAAAGAGTTCAACATACCATTTACCAGTCTTCATCTTATATTTATATTCATGAGTAGGAAAACATTGTTTGAAATATTATCCAATCAGGTAACAGCTGTCTATTGTTGAAATTGGTTTTGAATTGGTGTCTTTTAAAAACTTGTGATGATGCTTCTCTTCAATCACACCTGCAAAAAAAGGAAGATGTTGACTCCTGATAAAAGGGATTTTTTAAATGGTGTCTTTTAAGGTCCATCTTATGATTCTAATTTAATTCTTCTGGATGAAGCCCAGGCACAGTGATTTTTGATAGCTCTTCAGGTGATCTCATTGCAATGGGTTATCATCAGAGGACCAAGTGATAAGGTAAAACAAAACACACACAAAAAAACAATATCAAATCTAAGACCGAGAAATTTAGACTTCTAGCACATTAGTTGGAAATGGAAGTGTAGTCATACTAAGGGCTTCCACCCAAGGTCACCACTTCAGTGGCAAAGGCTGGACAAGAATTTTATCTTTGAATCCCACTGCTACCCAAGGATGTTATTAGTTTGTGTTTATTTTTTTCATTTAATGGGATATATAATTCCAACGTCAGATGGGCTGTGGGCTAATCTATTAATAATACCTTTTCTCAACAAAATATTGTTCCTCTTTTAAGATTAATTCTGCTTTTTCCTTTTGTTTTATTTTATTCTCTTTGCAATATTTACTTTTTTTAGACTAAATCATTTGTACATAGATCATGAATACATTTATGCCATTATGGGATTCAATGTGCTGATTATTTGTACAAATTGGAGTGCTTACATCCTACTAATCAACACAGCTTTCACTTCATTTACCCAATTACACTGTTAAGACATTTGTGTTCTACAACCAATAGATCCAACTTGTACATGCAATATGCTCCATAGGTGTGGTCCCCTGCTAACCCTCCCTCTATCAGCCCACCCCACTCCCTTCCTCTTTCCCTCCCCTTCCCTCCTTCATCCTAGGCCATAGTTGTGTTACATTTTTCATATGCAAGTGTGAGTGATTATAAACTGGCTTGTCTCCACCAAAAAAAATTTTTTTTTTAATTAAAAAAAAAGAAAAATATAAAAATATACCATGTTTATGACTGGGAAGAATCAACATTGTTAAAATGTCTATACTACCTAAGGCAGTCTACACATTTAAATGCGATCCCTATTAAAGCACCTCTGTCATACTTTAAAGACCTGGAAAAATTAGTACTTTGTTTTATATGAAAATAGAAAAAAACTCAAATAGTCAAGAAATTCCTCAGAAATAAAAACAAATTGGGGGGAATCACGCTTCCAGACATCAGACTATACTATAAATTGATAGTGGTCAAAACAGCTTGGTACTGGCACAAAAACAGAGAGGTAGATGTACAGAACAGAACTGAAGACCAAGAGATGAACCCAGACACTTGCCATCATTTGATCTTTGATAAGCCTATTAAAAATATAAATTGGGGAAAGATTCCCTATTCAACAAATGGTGCTGGGTGAATTCGCTGGCGACCTGTGGAAGACTGAAACTGGACCCACACCTTTCTCCTCCAACAAAAATTGACTCCCACTTTTTCCTAAATCTACATTTCCTATATTTAAAAAAAATTCCAGAGTATATAATTTCTTACAAGCAGTTCATGGGCGCAAAGTGTCCGTGCCCAGTGCTTGACTGAACAGAGATCCTCCTGTAAAGAGAGACTGCGGTGCAGGCTGCTCGGCTCTCCTTCTTACCTTCTCTGCCAGTGTTCCTTTCCCCTTCTTGCTCCCACAGACTTGGGCATACTCCTTGAGTACAAAACGAGACAACCCTTCAAACAATTTTATAGCAGTTGTCGATTGAGTGTGGAATTGGGGAATCAATGTCTTTGAAACATAGGTTGATTTAACAATATTCTAGACTTCATAATGAATTAAAGTCATGGAAACTATAAAGACTTTCATGGTTTCTTTTTATTTTTCCATCATGAGTTTACTGATTGTCTTTTCTATCCCAAGTATAAATTGCTTCCAGAGCGGCATCACAATAAATGTAAGCTAAGGTTCCTGTTCTGCCACTATGCCATGCTTAGATTTTGTTTGTGCTACTGACTATTGTGTCTAAAATATTTACAAAACAAAATAAACGCTGGCGAGTGCCACCGTGCTCTGCCATCTCCACGATACACACAACCCTAAAGATAATGCTAGGCCCCACGTGGCTTGGCTTTCTGAGTCGTGTAATTGTGTACACTGAGTCTTTTTCCTGTGTCAAGTTGGTTTCTGTTTGGGGTGGCAGTGGATGATTTCAAGATCACTGACCTGAAAAGAAACGTTTTCAGTGACGGCCTGATTGGCCCCCATGGAGACCGAACCCTAACTCTGGCTTCATCACCACAATTCAATTGAGCTGATCAGCAGAAAAAGAAAAGAGAGAGATGCGTAGTCTAAAACATTAGAAGCAACAGAAAGTGTTAAAACATCTTAGACTTTTTAAGAGCATTCTTATAACTCCAGATTTCTGTGTAAAAATTACAAATGGGAATGGGAATGATTTTTGCTAAAGCAAGTTAAAATATATATAGAATATCTGGCATTAACTTTGCTGAAGATGTGGTGTATGTTCTTCTGCTTTCCTCATGTTCAATCTTTGTATTTTACTTGTATCTGTCTGCATATGAGTCTGTGAGTGTGTATGTGCTTCTTCCATTCTGAGGCTATTGGTACAATAAACACACGGCCGGAGCTTGTATGTCTATTAATCTCGGCCTTTTGTTGTGAACAGCAGACAAATTCTACATGCTGCTCCGCGTGGCTGAGGGGAACTAACTCACACCTTCCTTTGCTCACCTCTCTCTTCCAACTGGGGGTCCTTTCTGTGCTGTGAATGACAGGTGGGCAGTGTGGGAAGTTACCTGGAGGCTGGAACAGTGCTGCTCTCTTTAGAGAGCCTCAGCTGTCCTACTGAGTGGTTCTCTGAATACTGGGTAAATCAGCCACCTGCTTATGCTGTAGTTTCTTTAGAAGTAAAAAGAGATTCATATAATTCCAAATAACTTCTCCATTCCCAGAATAACAATGCTAAATTTAACAGAGGGAGCTGAAAATCAATTTCTAAACATTTTTAATAAGCTTATAGATGTATTTGTGGAGATTTTATTCTTATCCATTTAGATCTTATAGATTTAAAAAAGCAGGAAAATGTAGAAGATCATGTGGTACAAGCAGATTTTTACTAGATTTCTTAACAAAATTAGAAGTGAGAGTCGCTCTGCAAGCAGTACACAATCTGAGGGCATGTCATTGTAGAAGAAGGATAATTAATTACATGGATAATGACTAAAATAATCATCCCTCAACGGGATTACACGTCTCAAACATAGCAGAGTACAACTACATATTTTGCTGTTATAGTCTGCCTAACATAGAAAAAAATCTACGATGACTTTGCTAGAAATCAATTTTATTTGCATATTCCATTGTAATAGTTTGCATTAGTGAGCTATAATGATGAAAAACATTAAATTTTTAAGTCAAAGACGGTTTCTTTTTTGGCTATAACTGCTTTGCTTAACAAGTATCTTTTCCAGCATACACTCACAACAACTGTAAAAAAATACTTATTTTTCTTTTAATGTAAACACACTGTGGCCCTGACATTATTTATAAAAGTGATAAATATGCAGAGTGTCCAAAAAGTCATCCCTAAAATCACCATACACCAGGAAAATGGGAAATTGTAGCAAAATGTACCTTTATTTAAGAAATATTCATTACAAAACCTTATAAAATATTTACAAAATATTCTCTATGAGTCGGTCACCTCTTTGTAAAATTTATGATGAATTTTTTTAACTAAAGATACATTTCACTGCAGCTTTCCATTTTTCCTGTGTAAAAGGACTTTCTGGGCAACTTTTGGGGCACCCTCTGGATTCTGTTATGTTTTTAGAGTGACTTTATATACACAAACTGTTTTGAAAGAAAATCTTTCAAGTACCAGTGTATAGTGCCTAAAATAATTGAATGTTGGAACTGGAATGCCATTGAAATACTCGAATCAGGCTTCTTTCCTTCCGGTTTCAAACCTTAAAACACCTCCCAGTTGTTATCAAAATGAAGTCCAAGTCCGTGGCGCTCTGCACTTGGAACTCGGTAGCCAGTCATCACCAGACCCGCAGCACCCGGCCTGCGAGTGGGCGCTCTCCACCTGTCTGCTTCGCACAGACACGCTGCGCATCTTCCTTCTGACTGCTTCTGGTTTCAAGACTAAATTCAGAAAATACTTTTCTCTCGAAGCTCTTTGTCTGAACCCCGACCCCAGCAGTGGGGATTCCACCCTGTCCACGGCTCCAGCATGTCACTCACCCCCGCAAGTTTTCCTTTACACACGCATAAACTAACATGCACATGTTGATATTGTCCATGGCTTGTGATTTAATAAACGTGTGTGGAATTGTTACAGACGAGAGAAGAAGCGATGAGAATATTTAAGGACCTTTCCGACGGCAGTGATGCTTACTGGCCTTACAACACACGATTACACTTAGTATTTTAAATGTTTAACCAGCAAATACCACTATGAAAGTCTTCCAAAATATTTGGGGCACTTTTAAGTGATAAAGGAAAGCTATCCATTTTTTTTGTGTGAGATTTTTGATCATGTGTGATACTGATAAAGGTTCAAAGATGTTCTATTAAAATAAACATTTATTTTTTATTTATTTATGAACCCACCACCTCCAGCATATGGGGCCGGCGCCGTACTCCTTGAGCCACAGGAGTCACCCAAAATAAACATTTATTAATGATCCTGAAATAACACTGAGCTCTGGGAACACTGAATCTGATCAGAGCCACTAACACAGTGAGCGGATTGCTCCTGGGTGCCGCTACCATTCTCAATGTTTCGCTTATTGTGCTATTTCATTTAATAATACTGAACGATACTGTATACCTATTATTAGTGTAGATATGTTAAAATAAAATGTCATTTATATATAAATATAATAATAACATGCAATCGTACTCTGAGAGCATTATAGCAAGATCCAATGCTATACGTGAGAAACCGAGTGTCACGGAGCTGAAAAGCCTGGTTACAGTCACCAAGGCTGAAGAGCAGAGCCGGAACTGAAACCCAGGATGCAAATGGGCTTCTACTTCTAACTGGGCCGCTCATCTTGAGAGGCTGGTGAGAATTACTGCCATCAGATTTGGTTATTCAAGTCACAGTGAGATAACCCAACAGTTGTACAGTGCCATGTGGTACTTCCTGTTTTTTCCTAGGGCAAGTTGTAAGTACTCTCAGACGAAAATAAACCTAAATGCTCAACTTTTCTAAAAATTCCTTACCCATGTGAAATTTGTCAATTTATAAATAACTTGAAAAAGAGGAAGGATTAAGTCCTTCATAAAATGTTGGTAGTAAATTTAAAGAGAAACAGGCTTTTGGTTTTTTTTTTAATCAACCTGAAATCCCCCTTCAATTGATTCATAACTCAATTAATTACCACAGAGAGACCTGAGGGCAGAAGGAAACTGTGTCCAAATTAAAAAGAAAAAGGAGGCAATTTGTTTTAAGTCCAAAAGTTTAATGTTCAATTGAAGTTTAATCAGAAGTGACCCATTGTTTGAAAAGTAGAACATCAATGTCTTTTTAATTTCGCTGTCATTAAAGGAGGGCTGGGGAAAATCGAGATAACAGATTGTTCTCAAATGAAAATTAAGGAAAGATGCTATCAGACATTAACTAAAAGCATATTTTTTCTTTATGTTTTAATTCACAAAGGAAATAGTGGGTTCTAAGTTGGAAGATGGATAATTCTTTGATACAGAGCTTAGTACAATCTTTAGAGAGATTTGTTTAGATACAAAGGTAGCCGTTCACATTTTATCCCCTGGGACTAAACTAGTAGCTCTTTTCTTTAACAACTATTTATTCAGTTAAATGAGTTTTTTTTTTCAGTCATTTGCAGGATTAATTTGGTGACTTTATTGATTTCCAAATGAATAAATGGAAAGAATGATTAAAATGAATGCATTTAACTAAAGGAAAACATTGCCACAAAGTAAAGATATTCCAGAAATCATTCTTACTCCTTAAAATTAAATCAGTCAGTACTCCCTGGGATTACATATGGAAACAAAGACTTTCATTTAGCCTTTAGTAAGTAGTAGAAAGAATAGAAGTACATACATAATTTGCCTAAGGTAAATGTAACTGTACTCATATGGAGTAATTCCTGTATTATTGAATGAAATATCGGTGGGGTAGGCTGGAAGAGGAGGTGGCAGTGAGGGCCGTAGAAGGGACATGAACAACTAGACATTTCCAGAAAGATGTCTCTCTGATTTTTCCATAGTTTTACCCACATTGGGCTTAGTATTTAAGAAAAAATAAATAAATAATTGAAAATAGTAGTAAGAGTGGTACAATGAATGAATGTTAAAATTGTTCCAGGTTCTATTGCCCTAGGTGTTTTCTCCCAGAGTATAAAACACGAGGTCATGTCTATCTAGGTAATCCCTTCCTATCCCTAGCAAAAGGTCTTTGAAGGGCTACAATCTCTCTCCCAGGATTTGACTAATGTGTTTGTTTCTTCTTAAGCTGCTGTTTAGATTCTTTTGCCCTTAACTTTAATGCCTTTAAATCCCCCATTTCTTTCACTGTTGATTAGATACAGCCCTGAAAAAAGCACTCACTGTTCCACAAAACGCTTTTCAAGGAGCTAACAGGCTCTGTCCTCAGACAAGTGCTGTTGTCAAATTGACTTGAGACCTTAGCAGAGAGACGAGGTTTTAGTAATGACCACATTCAAGTTTAGATTCCTTATTATGGAGAGAATGCCTTTTCCCTGCAGACCTAAGAACAGCCTTTTCGTCCCTACTTTGCAACTTCTTTGTGTAAGTCTTGCATTCCCAATGATACATAAAATGCTGATTTTGTCACCAAGCCAGTGAGTGCAGGACCTCCACCCCACGTGTAGCCGGGATCCACCAGTGGAGCTGAACCACTTACAATGTTAGTGGGGTTGATAAACAGCTGTGGCTCTAAGTCTTCCAATGGCCTTCCCTCATCAAAGGGTCTCCTCCTAGACCTTCCCCCAGGCTGGTTGGTTGTTAAATAATTTTAGTGCACCTGACATGCAGAAGAATATCTGTCTCCCTAAAGAGAGAAGCAATTTAAAGGGAAAAGAGTCCTCAGGTAACCATTCAATGATTTGAAGTTACGGTACTGGCTCCTTTACTTACCAATCATTAAACTTCATGTACAAATGGACGTATCTTTACTGCTAACTCAGTAGTTACTAGAAGGATCTGAAATATTTGGGGAAGCTTTACTTTCATATATTTTGTTTTGAAAATTGAAATATAACAGAGTAGTACATGGATTTAAAATTACTGAAGAAAACAAGAGTTTTCAGGGTAAGAGAAAATCAGGGCAAGCAAAAATTTTAAATTACATTACACAGAGTTATGTATTTTAGTCATAAATGAAATTTACATAACATGAACGTAGATCGCATTTTTTCTCACCTGAAATGATTCTCAAAAAATGTATAAAGAACCATACATACTACATTATTATTTGTATGCTACATATCATCCACAATGCATTTTATAATGGTTGGCAGCCCAGTTACTGACTGGCCTCCCTTCTCAATTTTACTGCTTGAGCAAGATATTTAAACCCACTGTGCCTCAGTTTCATAATCGGTAAAGTGGGAACAATAATAATATTTACTTCATAGATTTTTTTTGAGGATTAAGTAAGCTAGTGTGTCTTATTAACATTGGATACTATGCATAAGACATAATTATTTTTCAATGCATATTACAGAACAGATTGACAAAATCTCTTATATGTTAGGATACATCTATCTGTAAATATTCTCTTTGGAGAATATCTGTGTGCGGATAGATGTCTTTTGCACATCAGTAAATACCCCCATGTCCCTCCTTATCCTGTAGCCACACAAAGTAGGTATGCCAGAAAATTGTAAACAATTAAGATTTTCAATATTTATTTTTAAGTGGTACTTGTCTTAAAAATGTTTAGGAATTCTGGCTTTATTTATTAGACACATTCATGGTCAAATTTTATTTAAGTGCTGAGAACACTGTGTAATAACATATACCTAGTAAAAGCTACATGTTTAACATACATGCTGAAAACTCTGTGAAACTGCCTGCCAGTCAGAAAATCTGTATTCTCTTAACATTTTATTATGTAGCTACTACCTCTGCAGGAAAGTGTTTCAAGCGTCTTGTTTATTTTTACTGCTTTGAAGTCATGAAATTGCTACATGTTGTTGAGGTAGTAGAATGGTGTGGTTGGATGCAAGTGAGTGTGAGCAAAAGTCTGTAAGACTCAACTGAGCAAGGTGAAATTGCAGTTCTGACACGAGATCTGCTGTACGGAAAAACTGAAAATTTAATCACCACTGGATTACACGGCAGTCAATCCTACAATCAGTGGATGTACTTGTTAGGCAAATTTTTTCACCATTCTAAGCCTGTTTTCTTCATCTAAAAATTGGAAAAAATAATACCTTCCTTATAAAATTATTTTATGAATTATAAATTCTATGCATTATTTTAAAACTTTGATATATATTAAATCCTTAAATACTATGATGATCTTTTGAGGGGTAAAATTATTATATCTATCTTACAGATGAGAAAGCTGAGGCACATAGAATTTAGGAAACTTATGGTATGCTATAAGTATGTATAAATATTGCTAATAATTCAATAATATTTCTTAGTATAGTATGTTTGTTATTTATAAATATTCATTTTAATAGAATTATCTTGCTATATCTATCATAGATAAATATATCTATTTATTACATAAAGTGTTTTATATAAGTACATGTATATATTTTGTTACCAGCAAATATATTCACAACATAAATAAAATTCAATATTTGCATTTTTAAATTATATTTATTCAGTACTTATATATTGATTATATTTACTTATGTTGACTAACAAGTACTGACATGTTTAAAATATATGTGTATATATATATATATATATATACATTATTCTGAATAACAGCATGTGCTCAGAGCTATTATTACTCTTGGTGATAATCTAATCGCATTAGGTTCTTGTATCCTATTCTTTTCCCCCTTTGGAGGGAGGCGGTAAGAGCTGGGTAGGCCTTCCCAGTGCCTGCCATGACACACTGCAGGAAAAACAGAAGCCCTTCACGCCCTCCCCTGCCTAAGAGAGGGAAAGAAAGTTAATTTTCCTAAGATACATAAATTCTTCTTGGAATAAAAAAGGAAAGGTCTAGGATTCTTACCTTCTGGAATGTAGTGTTATGTAAGTATGTTGTGTACTGTTCATGAATGTAATGTGATATTATCAGGGTTCTGGGTTTTACCCGCCCCCCTTTGAAGTACAAACACATTCCTCCAAGAAAGTAAATCATTCTAAGCTTCTTCACTATCTATTCCTCCATCACCAGCCAAGTCTTGTCCTCTAATCCAGTTTCCAGTAAAATTTCCTCAGGAAATCCTACCTGTGCAAATATGCAGATCCATGGGTTCTATAGCAATGGGTCTGACCACATTCTGATCAGAAATATTAAACAGCAACAAAAACAATAATGCAACAATAAAAATACTACAATAAAAAATGCAGTATATGTCTCCAACAAAGGTTTAATAACCAGAATCCACAGAGAACTCAAAAACATATTAGCAAGAAAAGAACAAGTGAGCTCATAATTTTTTTTATAATTTATATGAACAAAGGCTAACATTTTGGGCCTGCCACATGTCAGATACCCTGATAGGCACCAGGCATACGTTTTGTTTTTAAAATACGTTTATGTGATTAGGTGACAGTTCTGATGACAGAGCTAAAAAATAAACCTAGGCCTTATTGATCCCCAATTCTGCTCCTGCCCTTGTGAGTTATGCTGCCTCCTATGTTCTATTTAATTTTTCAAGTGTTGTTCTTCATAAAACAGACATGATGTCTCAGCCCATTCTAGTAATAGACTTTTGATTACGGAACATGTTGGGGTTCCCTGGCTTTAATCTCTATTCCTTATCTGACCCAGGAGAACTATCTGCTCAGTTTCTAGGTACCTTCTGGGTCCTAGAATAAATTCTCTTCTCTGAGAAATACAAACTACCCCTAAAGGGAAAATTGAATGCAGGCTGTAGTTTTACTAGCATAGATTTTTAAGGCTGTTTTCATTTGTTCGTTTGTCTGTTTGTCTGGGGTACCTACATTATGCAAAGCATCCCAAGCCCTGCTTTCTAAAGATAGTTACCTTACTAAAACCTGAGATAAAGTTTAATCATAATCACCTTACGAATAGGTGTAAGAGAATGTTTGATGGGAATGGTGATGTTGAACCTCGAGTTGTCTGCAAGGAGAAAGTGCTTGTAGTGTATCCAGTTTCCGGCCCATTTCAGCTCTTCCATTTTGGAATCGTGTATAAACCAGACTTGCTGTGTGTGTGACCAGCACTGAGCGGAGGGCTCCGTGATGGCTAGACACACGCGTGCCACCGCAGTTTTAAACTGAGTCAGACCACATGCTTATCTGCCATACCTCAGCCCACTGAGGGACTGTGGGCTGACTGACACTGCCCTTGCAATGGTCTAGGAGGAAATGGCGGTAATCATTTCCAATAATTTTCTCCCCAGACTATAATTTTTTTTTTTTTTTGAGACAGAATCTCACTTTGTCACCCTTGCTAGAGTGCTATGGCGTCATGGCTCACAGCAACCTCAAACTCTGGGGCTCAAGTGATTCTCTTGCCTCAGCCACCCAAATAGCTGGGGCTACAGGCACCCAGCAGAAGGCTCTGGTAATTTTCAGAGATGAGGTCTTGCTCTGGCTCAGGCTGGTCTTGAACATGTGAGCTCAGGCAATCCATCTGCCTCAGCCTCGCAGAGTGCTGGCGTTACAGGCGTGAACCACTGCACCTGGCTTAGAATGTCTTTTTTAGTTTCAGATTAATATGAGGGTACAGATGATTAGATTGCATTTTTTTGCCTTTGTTGGTGAAGTCTTGTGGTTGTGCCCCTCCCACCATGAGACCTTCATATGTGTCTGTAGATGAGAGCAGCCACCCCCCTCCCCCCACCCACAACTCGAGTTTAATTGTGGTTTTCTCTTGTGTGTATTTGTTCACCTATCGGTTTTATATTAGTATTGACAATACTGAACACTTGCTTTTCCACTCTCATGATACTTAATTAAGGAGAATGTTCTCCAGTTCCATGCAGGTTAATACAAAAGATGTAAAGTCTCCACCTTTTTGTGGCTGAGTAGCATTCCACAGTACATGTATCCCACAGTTATTCATCTGTTCATGGGTTGATGGGCACTCGAGCTGATTCCCTGTCTTGGCAATTGTGAATTGAGCTGCGATAAACACTCTTGTGCAAGTGTATGGACCAGAATCTTGGAGTAGGTTTTCCTTCCTTCCTTTTTCCTGCCTTCCTTTTTCTTTCCTTCCCCCCTTCTTCCTTTCCTTCCTCCCTACCTTCTTTCCCTCTTTCCTTTTTCCTTTCCTCCCTCCCTCCTTCCCTTTCTTCCTTCCTCCGCCCCTCCCTCCCTTCTTCTCTCTCTTTCTGTTTTTCTCCTTCTCTCTCTCTCTTTCTGTTTTTCTCCTCTCTCTCTCCCTTTCTCCTTCTCTCTCTCTTTCCTTCTTTCTTTCCCTCTCTCTCCCTCCCTCACCCATCTCCCCCGCCCCACAAGCACATGAGATGACTTACTGCAGTATTTAACATATTCTAGTTGGCTCCAGGCTCTTATGAATTACATGTTTATTTTGTCTTCTTGACTGATACTTCCTCATGTCTGAGCATTGTGCCTTTAGGAAGGAAAACCTACTTTTTTTCTTTTTTTTAAATAGGAGAGCTGTTTCATAAACCTTGCCAAAAATAAAGTGGCTTAAAAGAAAATCACATGGAGTTCTTCCTTCGAAGAAAAAGAATAATTTTGAAGATTTTATTTCTAACAATTCCTACTTTTAAGCAAGTTTTTAAAGGAAACAGTGAGGCCTCAATTTGAATAAGATCAGAGAAGACAGATTCAAAGCACAGTGCCTAGTGAGTTCACAGCAACCGTGAATGCCTCTGTGTTTATTTCTGGACAAACAGATATCGTGATTTTGACAGTCATTCATAAAACGTTTTCCATATCTGAGGCAAATTGAAATATAAATTGCAAATAATCATTTGGACAGCTTTCTAGGTGTAGGATGTGTTCTGTACTCCTTCTTTTTCTTTCTGCCATGGAGGATTACTGACAGGTGCTAAAGGCACCACATTCTGACCTCCAGGCCTCCCTGACTTTGCACACAAGTTTCACCCACCTAGTTTGCTCATCACTGTCTTGGATTTTTTCACTTGAAACTTGATAACTCTCTTTATCTCCTGATCCTTGTCTGACTCCCTCATTCCTTTCCCAGAATACTTCACTCCATCCCAAATTTAGTCCATTGTTGTAGTATAGTTACCAACTTTACAGGTCTGTACCCTATGTTGAGTGTTAGTAAGTTGCAATGAGGACCATGGCTGAGTGACATTACCCTCCATCAGCTGCCCCGATGCCTGGCAGGGGGAAGGTGCTCAATGAATGTGTGCGGTTTTTCTACTGAATTCTATCATCTTACACTCCTGTTGCTTTGAATGACCTCCAACTGGCTGGTCCGTCCACAGAGTCAATAGTGGACAGATTTTCTATGGAAAATTGTAGACTTTTTTTTTCTCCTCTACTAAATTGAAAACCACCTTAAATATTGAAAACTTCATACAACATTCTACATCTCTCATGAAAATATTTGCAGAGCCCAAGACCTTGCAAATAATGAGCATTAGCTGGACAAAAGAAATATTAAGATCCTTACTCTAAGTTATTTGTCCTCTGGCAAACAATAATTAGGCCTTAGTATGTACCATATAGGGTTCTAACAACTTTTAAATATTAACACATTTGATCCTCACTATTAGTAGCCCCAATTTATAGATGAGGAAAAACCAGAGAAATTATAAGTTACCCACAATGTGCCTAGTGCTAGCAGAGCTCATGAATTTCACCACAACCCTCAGAAGGCAAGATCTAGAGATTCTCACGTGTGGGTTGAAATGCCATAAGAAGAAGTTCCACCTAAGAGGCAAACAATGGCTAGATTGGGGAATTCACACCAGGAAAGACAGGAGTAGTAATATGTTAGATTATTTTGTACATGTAGACGGCCCAGGTGCTAGGTCAATTCTACCTTAGATCCCCAAAGGAGGCTTGATTACTCATATAAACTCACCCTTCCATAAAATGTGCATGTTCATCGCATCCTGCTCTTGGAAATTTTTTTCTGAATAAAAATATAAGTTTGGTGACAACCTATTTTTCCTTCACTTTGAATTCGATTTTGTGAAAATGGATTGGATTTGCTTTTGCATTGTCATAAAAATAGATGCCTTATGGGGAAAACATGTTTAGATCATAAATTTAAAAAGCAATGCTTAGATTACGAATTAAAAAACCAAGTTCAGCATGACCGCTCCCATTCACCTTCATTTCAGTCCTATTAGAAAGGTAACTAAGATTAGAAAGAGTTCTCTGTTTAGATTATTAATTACAAATGTAACTCTTAATTACTCACTTAAACCAATCTACCAATGTGTAGCTAATATGCTATTTTATATGCAACTACCTTTCAACTTTTTGTCTACTAGTGACTAAAGCGTATCTGGAGATAACTCCTATTTCATAACCCTGACAGCTGCTTGTCCCTATTGTTACATATACCTACAAGTAATAAAAAGCAATTCTTGGGCAGCGCCTGTGGCTCAAAGGAGTTGGGCTCCAGCCCCCAATACCGGAAGTGGTGGGTTCAAACCTGGCTCTGGCAAAAAAAAAAAGAAAAGAAAGAAAAGAAAAAAAAACAATTATTTGAAAAGAGCTGATGATTCAGATTTCTCGAGTTAGTTTTTAATTTTGAAATACTAAGAGGGTACAAATGTTTCAGAGATTTTTGTTACATGGATACCTTGATACCTTGTACAATGTTTAAGTCAAGGCTTCTACTGTGCCCACCAGCACAACTGGGTGGATTTCCCCTCCCCAATTTACCCTATAATTTCTGTCATTAATACTGTGAGTACTTTTTACCTAATTCATGTTCACAGTTCCATATGATCTGCAGTTCGTTTGTTTATTTTTCTTCCAGAAATTATCAAACCCAGGGAAAACCATGTCAGAAGCTCAGAAACAGGAGGCTGCTGGAACATCATCCGATTTGCAATCACACATCTCAGAGACGTATCGTTGGGGTCTGTCCTCTGTGAACACACTTGGGAAAATGCCAGGGTTTTTTTCTTTGATATTAGCATTTTTATTAGATTCAACATTGAAGGTTGAACCAGATTCCAAGCAATGTCACTATTAAACAGCAAGGAAAATAAATCTCCTAAAAGATGGTAACTCAGAAATCTGCTCCTGAAAATTTTAGCTGATCATATGTATCATGAATTTAATACTCCTCACCACCTTCAACTTGCACATGTGGTTTTTCTTTGGTGATGATAATTATTTGTTTCTCCTTCTATGATTTGCTGTTAGCAATTGTTTGAAAACTCATAGGTATAAAAAGTAATTCCATGGCTGGACGTTGTGGCAAGAGCCTGTAGTCCCAGCTACTTGGGAGGCGGAGGCAGGAGACTCTCTTGAGCCCAGGAATTGGAGGTTGCTGTGAGCTGT